>JAGFPH010006166.1:69103-79130 GCA_018207615.1 Philaenus spumarius | reverse complement strand
ACGTGAGGCTTCTCACAGAATATAATAATAAAATTTGAAATATAATATAGTTCTTTTTGAGATAAGTGTACCTAAATATGAAAATTTTGAATTTACAAGAAAACTCATTTTAAAATTTGATAAAATAATTTTCTTTACTTTGAAGGTTACATTGAATTGACTTACATTTAAGACTTAATGCAACCCACAACCATACTTTGTTGATGAGATATATCATTGTTAGGTTAAACTTCAATCAGTCAAACCGTTCTCTAGATAAGAATTATTTTTTACAAAAAACAAAATGGCGGATATCTAGAAAACAAAGAGTTTTCGGGTCTATGTTTGTATGAACATATTTTCTTATTTTGACCCATAGAACCATTCCTCGAAGTTTGTCACTTTACTTATACACCCTGTATAGAAGACTTAAATGTGTAATATTTTACATTAGTTGTTAACAACTAGTTACCATAAGCAGACATATTTTGTAACTCATATTCAAATATAATTTTCCAGCTTACCGGACTTGCACAACTCAATGTGAGTCCTTCAGCGAAGCTGCTCAGTTTTTATCCTCGGCAAAGTTATCAATCAAGGGTGTACTTACTAAAATTGAGGTGAGTTTGTTCATTATCTTTTAACTTATTTATGTGATGTACTATAAATAACTAGAAGCTAGAAGGGAGGGGTGGGACATGTTTGGTGATGAGAAATAAATTGACTAAAGTATACAATTACAAAATTTTCCTAGAGTGAGATCTTATTTTCACTTATACAATATGTTTAATTCTATGAATATGACATAACATAAAAGTCTCATGTCTTTCAAAATCTGTAGACGTTGTTGCAAAATTCTTTTTCGTTGTACTGCAAAAAAATTCTTTGATTTGAATTAGATTTTTTAAATTACAAAGCTTGTATTAACCTTGTTAGTTCAACTAAAGATATATCGCTAGTTTGGTTTTCCGGTCAAGAAATTATGATAAATATTATTAGCCGAATTTTTGAAGAAAATAAGAGCTATTACACTCGACCCAACTTGAAAACGGTTCGTCGGAGGAGGGTAAAACTTCGTTTCTATCCGTTTCAGACCATTTGGAGACGATACCCAAAATTCATTACTTTATATATATATGTTTTATTCCCGGATTGATAAGTGGTAGTAAATATGCTTCAAAATAGCTGAAATTTTAGTGAAATGGGCCTTGTAGGATGTCCCAGACACTGATATTTTGATTTTTGATTTTTCACAAAATGTTGGCTTGTTTGATTCAAACCAAAATGGCAAAGTTAGAGCGAGGAAATTGCATTATTTCTCCCACTCATAAGGCCGTGTGCAGTTTTTGAGCTATATCGTTCGAAAGGTAATTAAATTTACTACAATCCTGTTGCAAAGGTATTTCAGGTACAGTCCCCGGAAAAAGGAACAAAATTGATAGGAAGCTCCCGATAAATGATTTTTTCATTTTCCATGTCAGGTTTTTGCGCAATTTCTCCCACTCATAAGCCTGTGTGCAATTTTTGAGCTATATCGTTCGAAAGGTAATTAAATTTACTACAATACTGTGCAAAAGTAATTCAGGTACAGTCCCCGGAACAAGGAACAAAACTGATAGGAAGCTCCTGATAAATTTTTTTTTTCATTATCAATGTAAGGTAATTGGGCAATTTCTCCCAATCATAAACCCATGTGCATTTTGTGAGCAATATAATTCGAAAGGTAATTAAATGTACTACAATCCTGTGCAAAGTTATTTCAAATACCATTTCCGGAACAAAGAAAAAAATTGATAAGAAGATCCCGATAAATGTTTTTTTCATTATCAATGTAAGCTAATTATTACGCAATTTCTCCCACTCATAAACCCAAGTGCAATTTGTGAGTTATATCATTCGAAAGGCAATTCAATTTACCATAATCCTGTGCAAATGTATATTTGGAACAGTTTCCGGAACAAGGAACAAAACTCTTAGGAAACTCATTATGTAATACTAGTTATTCCCTGATAAGAAAATTCGGCTATTGTAGTGCTGCTTACGGGTTTTTTTAAACCAAATTGTTACCGATTGTGTACAAATAGTTGTTCTTTTACCAAACATTATTAATTCTTGTAGAGGTTACTCAACATTGATACATTTTACAACTAGCAGCTGACTCATACCCTGACCTGTTATTGTTTGTATTCATAACAAGTTGTTAAGGTTCATTTTCACTCAAGCTTTTTGCTATGGTCACCAGTGTCATCACTTAAGTTCCTTCATGTTCTTCCTTTATAGTTTTTGTATGTTGGAATAATTTATAAATATTTGATTTCTTCACTATGACTATAAAAGTAAACTCTGCACTACTTTAATCAGTTACCTGATGATGCCTAACAGCAAAACATATGAAAATCATATGTTATTTATGAAACTGATGTTTTATTGTAAAAAGAAACCTTAGGCCGTTTTTAGACTAGGCAACTTGTAGCAAATGTGAAAGGACATGTAGTTAGGCATTTGCTTAAATGATGGTTGTAATCTTGAAGTGTAGTGGCAACTGTAAAGGCAACATATTTTGGCACAACTTCGTGTTATTCTAAATTGTTTTAACAACACTAATAGTATCACAAATTCTGTGCACATATCCTTGTGTTCCTGTAATCTTGCAGTGTGGTGGCAGCTCCAGAGTTAAAATTGTTTGGCGCAACTTCATGTTAGGGCATTATTTTAATATATATGCTATTACACTATAACACTAGTAGTGTCACAAATTCTGTACATGTGAATTCCTAGAATCTTGTAGTGTGGTGGCAGCTGCAGAAACAACATTTTTCATCACAACTTCATGTTAGGGCATTGTTTTAATATATGCTATTACACTATAACACTAGTAGTGTCACAAATTCTGTACATGTGAATTCCTATGTAACGAGTTACCGAACTCTGTTACCTGAATGTATCAGACAGCTAGACTAGTTGCGCGCATGCGCGTCAGAACTGACCTTGCAACTTGACATTGAGTTGGAGGCCAGTGTAGTGCTAAGCGCCGACCCATCAAGTAGACGTAAGCGGCAGGTAAAACGTCCGTCGGTGTCGAGGTTCTACGCTCACTGTAATCCTTTGTTAATATGCCATAAGCAATCTAATTAAGTTATATTATAATCGGTAATCGCGTAACGTGAGATTATAACCAATCGCGCACTCGTAATGAATATTTAGTGGTAATAAGTTCGGTTCGGTTAGAAGCCTATCGTGTACAAATGGTGACTAGTGATTTAGTTAAAGTTAAAGTGTAATAGTTTAGATTTATATAATTAATTAAGCGCTTGTTAAAAGCTGGCAGAATCGGATTTGCAGGGTACGGCTAAAGGCAATCGGTTAAATTAGGGTTGATGATTAATTAATTTGCTCTGGGTGTCTGGGTATCGTCCATTTGCATCGACAGTTCCAGTCACGTCTTCCAAAAATTTACTAACCCGGTGCAAATACACGCTGACTAGGGATTCCCAATACGATCAAAAGGGATAACTGGTACAGTAAATGGTAGCAGAAGCGAGGTGACGTCCCGGATTAAATGGTAGCATAGCGAGATTGCGTCCTGGATTAAATGGTAACAGAAGCGATATTAACCCTAAAAAGCAACTTTATTCATGTCCAATTTTGCCTATATTACGTCATCACTTCCGCCGGTAAAAACCACGTTTCTTATTTTTTGCAAGCTAGTCACCAACTAACCGAACTAATCTTTTTAATAATAAATTTTATCAACGAATATTATGATATTAATTATACACGTTTGCCGTTAAATTTTGCCTTATATTAATTTCTACACCTAGTCCCATTTAGTGTGAGTTATAAGGTTGGTATAGTGTTTCTTTTGTTTATGATTCCTGCTTTATTGGTGAGTACATGAATTATTATTATTATATTATGATAAGCAGTGCCTTATTTTATTCATATTTGGAAGTCAAATTACTGAACTGAGAGTCTACCAAAAAGAACTTTAAGTGACCTAACCTCTCAAAGAAAGTTTCATGTACACATAAACATCTAGTGACACTCAATATTGTTTAATAGGCCTAACCAATTTAAGATTACCTTTGGTAAAACGTACTTGTGTTTCATTACATAACAACACCCTAACCAATAAACCTTAAATATACCAATCTATATAATTTCATTGCAAAATTTATAAACATAATACATTTAGGCCTAGCCTGCACCAGTCTGCATACATAGTTGCACCACATTACACATAAATTTCCCACATATATAGTGCTATTTACAACATTTAGTCTGTTAAATCGCCAAGTTCATATAGTGAATGTGTAACCTGGCCTTTTATAAACTTTTCTACCAAAATAATTAATTCATAGTAGGCCTATAACAAATAACTCAGCTCTGACACTCTCAAAATAATATATCTGTCAACAACAACCCAATTTTGTGTCTCTTTGTCAGTGATTGTGCTGGATAATAATTTACTCGTAATTTTTCAAATAGTAATCCTTTTTTCATTGAAAATATTGTTACTGTTACAATACTTTAAGATAAAACACACATTAACCCAACAACGGCCACGGTTAAAGCTAAAATTGGCCAGCCCGTTTTTAGCGTTTTGCAAGCATATTTTTAAAAATTCGCCAAAAATAGTAAATGAACCCCAATCCAAATGTGTTCAATAGCTTTTTTGTAGAAGAAACTTCAAAGAATTCAAATATGCCACTAAAAATGAGTTTATTTTGAAATTGTAAAAGTTATTAGCTCAAGAAACAAAAAATGTTCAGTAACGAAAGGAAAAAGTTCAACTTTAGGCCTACATAACAATTAGTAAACATTTTTTGTATTTTTTTCGTAAGCGTAAAAAAGTTTCGTAATTTAGTTCTAAATAGAACTGTATAAAAACATTTATCAATTTCAAATTTTTTATTTTGAAAAAAACCGTTTTTATGTTTCAAGTACACAACTGGTATTTACCTAGGCCTAGATTGTAACGTGCTTTACGTATATGCTTTGACAAAAAATGAAATATTATTATAAGAAAGTGGTAGAGGATAAATCAAAGAAAAGAACGGTGTACTTGTCTTTCCTTAGTTCACAAAAGTGTTTGAGTTACGTTCGTTTGAATAACAAAAATACATCAGTGGAATAAAAACTCCCGAGCTAACACGTGCTGTAGGTCGGACTACTTGAATAGCGTGGGAACGAACGCCCAAGGCGATCTCACAACAACGTAACTTGTCACTGCTGTTTAGACAATCACAAAACCGGTTTTATCCAGTTTACTTACTACCATTAGATACTACAGACTTTCGTCTACAAAATCGTATAAAGCAATCTGTCAAATCATTGGGCGGTGCCTACTAAATAATCGTTGACAAAAGGCGTGTTTATCGGTTGAGAGACTGTCCAATCGCAAGGGTTTACAGTAAATCTTGTTTGAAACGGTAAATGTACTGTGAAATCTGATTGGAAGACACCAACAGAAAGATGAAATCACAACCAATCCAACGGTATTTTAAGAAATGCCAAAGAAACATTATTGTAGATGGTGGGAAACGTTGCAAGAGTGAGAAATAACAGTACAATTGTGCGCAGATTCCCGCGTGGAAAGAGCTGTAGGCCGATGTGCACATTTTAAAACGATGATTACGTATGTAAATATACGTTTTACGAAAAAGTTGTAAATACAAAAATTAAAGTTTAATTCATTTCCTTTCCAATGGTGCCAGTTTTATTACGATTGGATAATTTTAAGTGGGTTAAATTAGCGACTATGCAAATATATGCAAATTTTATGCAAATGTGTGAAGTTGTTGCGTTTGCGCCGTGAAACATGGTGTTGTGGTGTCGTTTGGCCGTTATAAGGTTAATGATACAGATTTATAGCCTACCATGTTTGTGTCACATAACTGACAGCTGATAGTACTCTCTCTTCGTTTGGCCATCCAAACAATATATATTTTACAGTGTTAGTGATATTGTCCAGTTACTTTGCATATTTCAGTGTTTCATAGATAAAATAGGTGTTAATAATTTTTAGGCCTAGTCTAACATAATACATAGTCCTTGTAATATATTGTCTGATAACTACTCATGTTGCATTGATGGAATAGTTCTGCCAATTATGCATGTTGCAATGGTATTCAATATAGCATGGTGTTGGAAATACTTCAATAATTTTGTTAATACTGTTTGATAGTATTACAGGTGACGTAATTTTACATAAATTATTCAAAATATATACACCTTTTAGCCATTTCAGACCACATATGGCCTACACCTAGTAGTTGCAACAGTAATACAATATCTTGTACTACACATTGGCCTATAACCTACAAACATAACAGCATGTTCATTACAACACAGTGATAGACACATTACGCCTATACTCAGATACTCAAACACATATAGCCTAACTATTTTCCCTTTTTAGAAATCTAAATCTTATTTCTAATTCAACTGAATTGTAACACTGACTTTTAAATCAAAACTGTATTACAACATTATAGCAAATTACAGTACTTTCAAAAAACATTGACTAATTTAATTAATCTTAAACAATTTTGAAATAGTTAAACCATACTTAACCTAATTCTCTACTTATAGATAAGATATTGTTGTATAATGAATTCAATCAATGATCACATTATTATAATTCTATAGCCTCAATATTAATAATATTACAAAAATAATTTCAAATAATACTCAATAATTTTAAAACAAAAATAATTCCAAATAAAATAGTAATTTTGTTACACCTTAACAATTAACCCAAAGTAAATGCACATTAAATATTGTTCAATTTAACCAATAAATAAGCTACAACAGTTATTATTAAGCTTATTACCCATAAATAGGTTATTAAAAGCATATTATTTAGCAAAGGTATTGAAGCATCCCGGACATCTGGAGCTACGATATAAGTAACCGAACGCAGGTAAATTGTTTTGTGTGTTTATAATCTATTGTTTACAGGTATTATACTGCTATATATTCTTTATTTGTGCAAATTATTACCTTCATATTTGATTCAATTCCTACAAGCCTACCAGGCCATTCCATTTTCAGATTGAGCTGGTGATTACAGATGAATAATTGTCTATTTTTGTACTTTATTGTTTTCAGAAAATTTTTTTCAGTTAATAGTATTTAGGTACTTTCGTCCCTCGGAATTGCAGCTAATTCATCAAATAAATATTACAGCCTACAATATTTAATAAATCTTTATATATTTTAAATAACGCCAAACTTTTAAATAATTTTAGTAAATACTATATATAAAACAATAGTTCACAACAAATTTATTTCAAAAAATAGTTTTCGTCCTAAATCAACAATAGTAAACCGACAACATATTTTATAATAACATTGCTCCGGATTGATTATTTCTCAAAACTACAGCCACACCTAGACAATCATATAGCCTACAACAAATAAAAATAATAATAACTACATTATAATTAATATCACCAAATAGCAGCAATCAGGTAACCACAGTTCTACAGTTATGACCCAACCTAAACAAATAGTTTTTATCGGAGATAGTCACACTACTCGACTAGGCCGGCACTACCAATTACAAAACCATAACCAGTTAACAAAAGTTTACTTCCATGGGTTACCAGGAGCGACTTGTGCTAAAATAAAACTTTATATAAAGTCAAACAGAAAAACAATTTTCCCAAATAACTTTACAAGTCTAATTCTCGGAACCAACGACTTGCTCAAACAACAAAGCTTCGAGCAACTACGAGTTAATGTCAATTCAATAATCAACCTCATTAAACGTTGTAACCCAACCGGTGAAATCGCGTTATTCGAACTTCCGATATTCCCAAAAATTAAAACCAAACCAAAAATAGTTGCACAGATAAAATCCTACAATAAATTTATAACAACGTTATTTGATATAAAATTGATCAGATTCAATATCGACGATTACGAATCGCCAAAGTTTTTCTTAACTGACGGATTACATTTTTCTGGATCAACCAATTCCTTAATATTGAAAACAATAAATGAAATATCAAACGGTAAATCAATTTCATACATAGGAAATCAATATAATACAGTTACTTAAAAGAAACAAAACAAAAACTCATAACTAACTGTAAAAACCATAACCAAATTAAAAGAAATTACGGCTTACATAGTGTCCTAACTAACATAACATAATTAACAGTACAGTATTTAACAAGGGATAAATTTTTTAGAATAATCAATTTTATTTAACCTTATAAAAATTTCATACTCTTAGGATATCAATCGACCAAGCCAATTCTAGGACACTATATAGCAAACACCCCCCCCAGTCTAATTATCAACCCGATCGTACCGACCTGCCTTTGCCGAACACCTGGCTCCGATCGGTGATATTAGATTATAAGCTATTTCTTACTTCCTACTTCATTCTTCTAACTTATAACAATAGTACACACCTCTAATCTATCGATGGTTTCGTTCGGTCGATTAGGTATGGCTTGGGTGATCTCTTACGAGGGCTTACCTCTACCAAACATGACGTAACAACTTTTCGATGATTAGAGTCTTTTTTCAGATCCATCAAAAATTTTTTTTTCCCATTACATTTATAAGGTCTCACCAAACGTCCAGTCGTTTTTATATGTATCGCCGTGTGTAACCAGCTCCTTTTCTTAGACTATTATTTTTAACTTTGTTCATTGGATATAATATTAACTTCATTGCATCATTTTTTTTTATTCTCAAATAGTTGTTATGAGCTTTACATCGGAGATATTTGGAAATGATGACGACTTTTGGAAAAAGTAGTTATGGCCGACTACCAGAGAATCTTTATATTTGCATCCTTTCAAAACCTTCCTTAACTTAGAGTCAACAACAATATTTACATCAAATTTTTTTTATCCCAAATCATCTATCCACCCACATCAGAACATACAACATTTTGTTACACTATCTACTTTCTCTTTATTATCTATCTACCACTCTGGTCTATCTTAGTTTATAAGTTAGTTATATATATATATTTATATATATATATACGGATTTAGTATTTAAGAACTCGTCATAGTATTTAAGTTAATTTCGAAATAAATCGTACCCATCCCTTAATTACGTCGTGCTCTACAACGTACCGTGCGAAACAATCGATGCGAGATAATCCAATCCAGGACGACGCGTCGAGCTCCATGTAAGCAACGAATAACACGACGTAAGTTACCAAAAAATGCCATGTTCAGGGAAACAACAATTTTTTTCAAATAATCTTGCGCAGGCCAAAGGTAATATATTTAATTTCGTGCCTCGACTTGTACATTTTAATCCCAATTTCTATATTCTATCCATTCCATGTGTATATATTATTTTTGTTGTGTCTCATGATAAACATTTTTGTGTTTATAAATGGTTGTCGTTTCGCCAGTTTCAGCCTACCAGCCGAAACTGTGCCCTAAATAGTAATTAAACCATATATTGGTTTTTGTGTTTTTTCTTGTTTGTGTCTTAATGTTTGTAAAATTTTTTGGTCATCTTTCTTATAAATCAATTGACTTTAGCGTATACACCCAATTTTATATTTTTCTTCTGCACTAATCACCGCACTTGCTTTTATTATATAACGCGAAAACCCAATAACCTTATAACCATCCTTTACCCAAAAAACCTAACAATATATAACTTCAATTTATCTCAATCATGTCGCGTCATTGGTGATGAACAATTTTGGTAATTTAATTTTAAGATAGCTTTAGTAAATTCAATAGTTTTAAGAGAAAATTTTAGTTCATAAGTCAAATAGATTACCTACAATAAATCAAAACCTATACACCTAAATACCTAATTTACACCATTACCTAACCTTTACTCTAAAAATAACCTCACCTAACAAAAAAACCTAAAACTAAATTACCAAACTATCACAATACCTTACCTAAACCAAAAATTCGTAAGGATCATCACCAACAGAAATAGATCATCGAGAACTGCCACATATATGACTCAAAGTAAATAAGCCCAGCGGAAAATCAACAACCAATAGAGTCAAAAACGAACCTACAAAACCTACAAAAACTACAAAAAA
>JAGFPH010006166.1:30813-55637 GCA_018207615.1 Philaenus spumarius | reverse complement strand
TTTTGCGGACATTTTGTCATTGTATTTTAAATAATATTTCAACAATGATAGTTCATACAATTTTCATAAATTGTATTCGGGCTTTGATTTTTCACGGACATACGCTGTTGTATAAAGATTGCGTTTTAATGCCGACGTTTAAAAAAATTACCGCTAATAATATTCCGGCGTCGTATTCTTTTGCGGACATTTGTCATTATATTTTTAATAATATTTCATCAATGGTAGTTCATACAATTTTCACAAATAGTATTCGGGTATCGATTATTCGCGGACATACGCTGTTGTATATTAAATTGTGTTTACACAAAAGAAAGAATTAGCGCTAAATAATATTCGGACGTCGTATTCTTTTGCGGACATTTGTCATTGTATTTTAAGTAATATTTGAACAATGGTAGTTCATAAAATGAATACAAGTTGTATTCGGGCATCTGTTTCGATCCTTTGTGTCTAATTATGAATGCTATCTAACTTTTTAAGGTTTATTTATTTATTGACCGACATTGCCACTTTTGAAATTGTCATTGTCATTGGTCCAGCAGCATGTCGAAATGATTCAATATTTATAGACATAGACTAAACATCTTACTTTTTATCCAATTATAAAAATAATCGTATGCAGCCTAGATATGTTTGGCTTACACAAATGGTGTTTAGCAAACAAATTTTATATTTTTATTAAATATGTGTTAAGGTTGGTGAATGACTCTTTATTTGTGTTATTTTATTATATTTGATGATTTTATTTTGATTTTTACAAAGGCTTGGTAATTTTAATTTAGTAAAATATTTGATTACAAGTTGTTTTCATATTATTTACTCCACAAATGTCCATACTTGATTAAAATTTTGTAGCTTTTTTTTAAATTTCATATTTTGTATAACTATTGAAATTTAATTACCAATACACTTTATATTGTTATTTTTTAAACTTTTATTATTGTAAAAATAATAATATAAAGTGTATTGGTGATTTAATTTCAACAGTTATATGAATTAGGAAGCAATCACCATTTTGGTGTTAGGTTAAAAGATTTTTGATAAATTTAAGTTCTCTAATAGTAACCCCTAGTCTATTTAACAACCCTCAAGTAATGAAGGTCAGTACAAACTTGTTTAAGAAAACGAAAAAAGTTAGAATTACCAGTCTGAAATAAAGTGTAAGAGTCTTCAAGAAGTGTATGTAGGTTATGTCTTATAAATTGTTCACTTATCTTTAAAAAATAATATATTTTAATAGTAACATGATGTGAACCCAAACCTTATGATCTTTGTCTTTTCTAACTTACATGAAACAAGTTTTGGTTGATGAATTTGTTATTTTGATGAAATGAAAGTACTTATTTTACTTGCTCTCAGTTGAGCACTTTAATATTAAATATATTAATATTTAATATTAGTTGAGCACCGAATGGTGTGTAATAAGCGTATAAGGATAACCAGGAAAATCATTGAGAAACCTGGAAAAAACCAGGAATTTCAAAAACCACTTTTGGTAGACACCCTGGTAAACAGGCATAATTGTCATTACTATAACACAAACAATCCACATATCTTACAAGAAGAGAAATTAAAATCAACAGGTATAACAGTTTGGGCTGCTGTTACCAAGGATGGTGTTTTGTCGTATGACATATCCCGACAAACAATGACTGGAGAAAGGTATGCATCAGTTTTAAGCAATCACATAGTTCCTCATCTTTCTCAGCCTGAGATGAAAGACGTTTTTTTCCAACAGGATGGAGCTCCTCCGCATTATGCTAATGTGCTAAAGCAGTTTTGGACCAAAATCTTCCTAACCGTTGGATAGGTCGTGGCAGCAGCTTCATGGACTGGCCTCCAAGGTCTCCAGACTTGACTGTTTGTGACTTTTTTCTGTGGGGCTTTTTGAAGGAGAAGGTTTATTTATTGTCATAACATTGCGACAGACGATGAACTAATGAGGTTGATAGAAGAGGAACTGTTGTTGATACCTCGAGAGTTGTTCAGCAAAGCATACGCATCATACGACTGTTTTCTATTTCGTTGTCATCAGTGCATTGCGATCGATGGACATCAGTTTGAATAAGGTTTATGGATCAAATAGATTTAATTTATTTATGAGTTACTTATATCTTTAATTCCCTAATTATGTTCAATAATTATGTTGTAACACTTAAGCAAATAAAACTATTTTAACGAAAAGGTACTATTTCTTTGATATCCCGCCATTTTGTCCTAATGTATCAGAATTAACTGATACTCAGGTGTATTTCTTTTACATATGTGTATGTTAGGACTGTTGAGTTTCAGGTTTGTAGAGTGTTTGGTGCATCTAATATATTAATTCAAAAATAGGGACCTCTTCGTGGGACACCCGGTACATACTTTTCTATAGACTTGAGTATCATAATTTTGCACAAATTTCTTCCAGACTGATACCGGTACATAAAGAATATAGACAGAGAATTTCAATAAAGTTCATGGATGAAACCGTACCAAGTTTATAAAAAACTGAAATATCTAAACTCCCTTAAATGTGAAAAAATATTGCAACATTTTAGTTATTAGTAATATTTTTAATGGATGCTTTGATAACATCAATTAAGTGGTGGGAAAATTAGGTGTTGAAAAGAACAAAGTTTCTTAGTAGACACAGTATCAAATTTTTATTTATTGTAAACCTACTAATTATTATCTATAACTTTTGATTCAACCAAGCTTTACTGCAATGGGTGACAAAAATAAGGTAGAACAAAATATGCATTGCCTAGTACTCCAATAGTTGACATATTAAACCTGTTCAAATTGGTTGTAACCCTTAGACCAAAGGAGAATAAATATGTACATAGACACTTTGAAATCTATCTGTGCATGTAGGCAGAGCTTAAAGGTTTTTTTTTAAGAGTTCCTCTCAACACAGTTTATTATTGTCTGCAGTCATTCCAGGATATTTAGCTTGTTTATCAGGGTGCTATGTTGTTAATGACATTCAGTGTTGATTGATTTAATATTATATAAAGTAGGTTTTATCCCTAAAGCTTGTGATTTCAGGTCCAAATCCAAGGGAGCCTGTGGATCTTTTGGTGGTAAATCTTTAAACTTTGATTTCAAGCATTGATAGCCTATCAGTGCTTAATGTCTACCAATTTTTTGTTTTAAATTACATTTAAAATAGGGAAAGGGGTAATCTTGCAAATTAATAAAGAAGAATACAAAAATTATTCACATTTATTGTGAAAATCTAACAAATTCACAGTAAAAATAAATATAAACATAGGTACAAAATTAAAGCCATTGTTTCCAATCAATATTTCTAACAAAAGTTTGGCTGACATATTTATACTAAACATTGTTAGGGCAATTTCATTCTTTTTATTATTACAATGAGAATATTAACATAATTATTACTTTATACAGGACATATAAGTTTTCATAAAACCATTCCAAAACTTCTGGACCTAATTTCGTAATTTCTCAAACATCGAAACTACAAGATTTATTACATGTGTCCCAAGAGAACACTGACACTAGTAACAGAGGTACATATTCCTTGGTCCAACATAATGAAAATGTGCAAACAAATTTTATCTTAGAGTGGATAACTATCCAAAATCAGTATGTGAAATGATATGACCCTTGGGCTACATTGTTTCCATTAAAAGACATTTTCCTACAGCTGTTCAATAAAGTGGGTTTTTGCACACTCACAGCAGTGTGCAAACTGAACTGCATCATGTAATTATACCTCTTTGTTTTACTGCTAAACAGCTGGCGTGTGGTAAAGTAATACTTTGCGCACTGTAATGTTTTGAAATTTTTTATTGTTATGGAACTAACCTTTGTAAAACGGTCTTTTTAAAAACTAAAACACCAATTTAAAATGTAGATGTAGGAAAATTGTGTGTATCACGGGTGCAAAGTTTAATTTGTCACACTCGATAAACTTTGCCACCTGAGGCTTTATCTCGTGCGTCAAACTCAACTTTGCACTCTAGATACACAAATAACTATATGTATACAAATAAAACAAGGTTAGATCATATTCTATATTCATTATCATTCAAAGAAATTGGAAGTATGAGAGTAAGTCAAACACAAACTGGACTTTTGTTGTTCTTCTCAAACAATCCCAATTGGGCTGGTAGAGCGAAGGTATGAGTGGGAAGACCAGCTCATTCTCTCAGTTCAGCTATTAGTGAGCAAGAGGTTCCATCGCCCGATATACAACGGATTATAAATTTTTAATAAAGGAAAGTGTTAAACAATCAAATTCATAATTTGAAAGCGATTCTAGTTCTTGATAAGTTTTCAAAATTATTATACTAATAAATATAAAATTAGAACAATCTGAATAATTTCATTATTTATCTTCATTTTACTACAGATTACAAGATTAATATCTTTTTTAGTTTATTTTTTATACGATTTATTTTAACTCCTTCAGGGACAACCATTTTAAAAGAAATTCTCTAAACTTTGAAGAACAAAAAATATTAAAGACAGCGATTTTACTACTTATAAAACTGCTCAGTGTATCTAGTAGCATCTAGTAACATTTTTTCCCTATGTTCTTGGTCTTCGGAGATCAACCACTACACTGGTAAGTTGAATACTGCCGATGTTTCGGACACTCGTCATCTGTTAAGTCTTGATAATGGACTGCTGAATAATGTCCAAAACTTATCAAATGGAATACGGTTATCAAGTAAAATGGTGTTGACTTTGCAATTGGATATCACTGGAAATTACATCACATCTTTGTATTCAATAGCCCAGTCGGTATAGGTTACAACTACCAGTAATTTGCAATACGGCTGAATTTTTTTTTATAAGTACATTAAAGTATGTAGATTAACATAAAAAAAAGTTTACCAGTCTATCGATTTCCCAAAGCCGAAAAAAAAAATCGATTATCATTTTTTTTCGATTTTCCTTAATATTTCGAGCTGGGATGAAGATAGAGGAAAATAAAAAATACCACCGTGTAGGGGAGGTATTTTTCAACAAAAAAGGACGTATGTATTTATTTCGTCCGAGCAATGGTTTGTCTGGAAAAAAAATCGATAATGCAGGTATGTATTTTGCAGCAGGGGAAATCACTAAAAGGTCAAATCTCATTCATATATGAAGTGTTGGCTCATTCTAAATTGGTTGAATTTTAATATATCGAATTGAAACTTGGTATAGCAAGTGAAAAGTTTATTTTTAACTTATATACCAAGTCTCAAGTTGGTATCTTCAAAATTTTATGAGCTAGAGCTATCAGACTTAACTACGAGCCTCATGATTTTTTGCTTACCGAACGCTGTAGGCCTTTCAATCTATTCCAGTTTCGTCAATTTTTGGAATATCAACATCTAATTTGTTTTACAAGTTGAATACACCAGTATAAATATTCTTAGTAAGTATGAACGATTTTTTTCATGTTATTTTTAAAAACGAGGCGCTTGAAAATAGTCTTCTGTTTTACCTATCTCGATTTAACTATAACACCTTTATATTCAACGACTCCATTTTCGACAATTTTGAACATATCGATTTAAAATTGGTACAGAAGTTACAAACACAATTGTATTTTGCTATACTTATTTTAAAAACTATATTTAAAAAATTGACTAATCTGCAGCCGATCAACTTAAGAGTTTTGATGAAAAATCTAAAAAGGTCTAAAATTATACTTTTTTAAGTTACTTGTGCTTTTAAAAGTAAATAATAAAAAAGGTTTATACTCCTTGAACTTGTTTGAATCTATATATTTAACATTTAAAAAAACTTTCAGGTTGATATTTTGAAAATTTTCTAAACTGGAGCCGTTTAAAATGAGTTCATGGGTCCCGTACTCCTAAAATCGAGAAACCCATTGATAAGTCAAGTGGCTCTAGATCGGGTCATTTTCAAGATAACAAGCTGAGACTCAGAATAAACGTTTAAAATATATATTTTAACTCCTATGTCAAGTTTCAATTCGATATATTAATATTCAGCCAATTTAGAATGAGCCAACGCTTCATATATGAATGAGATTTCCCTTTTAGTGATTTCCCCTGCTGCAAAATACATACCTGCATTATCGAATTTTTTCCAGACAAACCATTGCTCGGACGAAATAAATACATAAGATCTTTTTTATTGAAAAATACTTCCCCTACACGGTGGTATTTTTATTTATCCCAGCTTTAAATATTAAGGAATATCTAAAAAAAATGTTAGTCGATTTTTTTTTGACTTTGGGAAATTGATAGACTGGTAAACTTTTTTTTATTAATCTACATACTTTAAGGTACTTATACTATAAAGGTAAATCGATCACCAGTAACTAGTTTCAAGCCCACACAACTGTAGCAGACTGAAATGTATCAACTGTAACTGCATACAATGATAATGTCAATCTCTTTTCTCACTAAGCAGCCGAGTAACACAGCAATGTCTTCCTCTACCAACCTCCCAGGGCTATAGAATACAAGGGCTAGACCAGTCCGCAAAGGAAAGCGTTCCCGTCCCTGCCTCTGTGATGACGTCACGTTGGTACCTGCTCCATTCCCAACGCTTCTCATAAGTATTCGCTGCTAAAATAATTTCAATTTCTTAGCAAAGCTGTGACATTTTTATGATGCGATCTTCTTTAGTTTTAGTATTGATACTACACAAAGCAATAAGTACACTGTAAACAATTAGTTTAAAGATTCTGTAAGAAGAAGACAGGGTAATAATAAAACTATCTAATTCGTCGGTAATAAACCTTTGTAGTGTACTAATGTTAGCATACTTTAAATTTAATTCTCCGAAACATTTCTGAAAACTAAACACGAAATTGAACACATTATTGAAATTAATTGTATTTATTACAATAAAATACTACAACTTGAATGTCATACTGCAGTTTAATAAAACATGTGTAATACTTATAAAATAAAAGATCATTTAATGTTTATGTTCATATTGCTTATCTATGCTATGGTGCTAACATACTAATTCAAATTCTTTTACTGTTTTTTTGCTGATTTCACCCATGATTGATTGATCAAGGCCAGCATGATAACTGATTCTACTGTCTATATGTATTTCATCAAAACTCAAAACACACGTCTTTTCCAATGACGTTAGATTTTCATTGTTTTTAGACATTCAACTCAATACATTGTGTAGAATACCTGGATTGCATTTAAACTTTGAGATCCACCTTTTGAAAGTAGTAGGCGAGGGAAGTGGTAGGCCTATTTTTCTCTTAAAAAGTCATAAGATTTTTGACTAATAGCCCTTAAAATGATACTTCTAGAAATATCGTCACTATTCCACTTAGGCCTAACTATTTTTTTTTTACTTAAAATAGCTTTTATTTGATTATTGGTAAATATTTTTGAAGCGTTTTTAAAAAAAGTGTGACATCTGTTTTGACACATTTCATTTTTTTTATTTACATAATGTTTGCTTAAGAACTTTTTTTAGTTTTTGACCTTAACATTCTTTTAATTTTTTTTCACATGCTCTACGATTAGTTTTCTCGTTTATTAAATTATTTTTCAAAGAAGTAACTTCATTTAATAATTTATCAATGGTTTCTTTGTTTATTAAACAATTTGGGCACTCAAAATTATCCTCAGATAAGTTTGAACTATTACCAGAAGAATCGTTAACATTGTCACCTGAATAACATTCGCCAACTGGGATCTCACAAGCTTCAACTATTTTGCATTTTTTTGGGCTGAGAGTATTTAAATGTTCTAGAGCACATTTCCTTACTGCTCTCTTTTCAAACCTATCACCTCGTTTACTACTAAAAAAAAAAAAAATCAATGTTTACATTACCTAAATTAAGGCTGGGAACTGCACCTTCTCGAAGTACTTTCCTCAAAGGAAGCCCGAGAAGTCTGTTTCTCAAATCGCCTTTGTACGAAGTTTCATCAAAATGATCACTGCACACTCTTGCATATTCAGTGTTTATTTTGTCACTCCGTTTACATTTGTTTACCCATAATAAACAGAATCCTTTGGAAAACCATGATAAATCACCGAAGTAGTTTTCTTCGAACGATTTTTACAAGTAGCCACTGAACATATAGGCATTGCTTTAACATTTACCCGAACTGGACAAAGGTCTTTAAACAAATGACAACGGAGAATATATTATGTTATTTCAATATTTATTGTTTAAGCGGGAAGAATTGAGAGGGAAGTTTTGGCGGAAATGCATGAGAACTAAGGCGAACTGTGCTTACAAGGCGTGTCTTGGTACCAGTGTGACGTCACATAGGAGGGGGGGCAAGAGGAAGGTTGGAACAGTCGGCGAGCGTCAACATCAAAGGAGTGACCCAGCCCTTGTATTCTATAGCCCTGCCAACCTCCACCACCATATCATTACACCAAGAACTGTTGCATATTTAGCCCATGTTTTAATGTCATATAGTCCAAGGGTTGCCCTTCTGTCAGATTATTGGAGTAAATTCACAATTTCATTCATATGATTCAGGAAAAACATACAATACTTTGTAATAAAAAAATGGGTATAAGATTCTTATTACTACGTTAAATGATTGAGTCAATACATTGTTTTGAGAACAATAATAAAAAACTATAATTAAAAATAGCATAATGCCAAAAATTTTAACACAGGCTTAAAACTAATAGAACTGTAAAATTTGTGTAAGGTTTGTTGTTTTTTTTTAAGAATAAAAATTATTCAAACTCCGTAAGAATTTTTTTAACACACAGTAGACATAGTAAATTAACAATATAAATTAAATATGATACAATAAATACAAGTGTACTATTTACATATTTTATGAATGGGTTGGAAAAACTTGAACTGAATAATGCACGTGTTTTATACAGTATATGTAAATAAGCCACAAAATTGGAAAAAAGTACAAAAACAGGTTTTGAAAATGGTGGGCTGTGTTTTTAAGTAGAGCAGTTAGTTGTTAAACACAGAATGTATTTAAGGGTGTGCAATACCAGTTCTATACAGCTATCTTCAGTTTTACAAATGTTCAATTGAATTTTGAAGATAAACTGTTGTAATTAGATGGAAATTGTTCATGGTATATAAACTATAGTTCTTTGGTGTCAAAAAAGGTGAACTATAAATAATTGTTCCTAAAAATATTTCTTTATGAATAATAAAAAAAAAAATTTCTGTTAAATTTCTTGAAAACATTAGGAAAACATTTATCTACTAAATATACTTTGTAGTTTTCTGCAAAATTAACTATTGTAAGCAAAAAGAGAAAATAATAAATAAGACCACCATTAGTACAAAAGTATTATACTTTACAAACTATATTCTAAATTTACTATAATGCAATAGCACTTAATTTACTCGAGTGGCATTGCTCACCCTAAATATTAAAAATAAAAACATATCTGAAAGCCATATATTATATGCTTGCAAAAGAGCAATGAACTTGTCTAGCAAGTTTGCTATAAAATATGAGCACATAAAATGATACAGTCAATATGAGATACAAATTTATGTTATGCAAGATTGTCGCTCAGCTGAATTGTGAAGTAAGCAATCATTACTGAGTAACAAAAATAGTAATTTTATTTCGGAACAATGCTCTGATGCTCTGATGTCTGATTCAGTGTTATCTGTATATTACAAATGAAATGTCTTTGTACGTTGGTAATATAGAATAAAAGCAAGTACACTAGACAAAGAATACTTTTTGTGTGGCCTACTTCACTGCTGGTGGTTTGGAGCTATCCATCTTGACCAATAAACTGTACTATAAACTCAAGCTTCCAAATGGTCCAGCCCAGCACTGCTTGACTATGGTGATAGAATAACTTTTATAAAACTGCATTGTCCTTTTTTCAAGGACAAACTTATTTGAGCACAGACTTTCTATTAGACCCAGATAAATATTAACAGAGTTTTCCCATAAAAATAAGAAATCTATTTCTTGAAAAACGTAATAATCAACATAAAACTTTTTTATTGAGGCTATATGACCAATGTTATGACCCATTGCTACCTTCCAACGTATGAATTGTAACAATGTAGTGGTTGCCACAGCTCGAAATATTCTAGACCACTTTACAAAGAGAGTTAAGAAATTGACAGCTGTTTTAGTTTGTTCTTAATGTTGTTTTTAAAAACTGGGCACTAAATATTTTAAAATGTAATTTTATATGAAACTTGCGGTTGTTAAATAGGGGCAATTCTTCATATTCCACAGGTAATTATTTTTTATGGTGTTGATCAAAGATGGCCTAAAAATAAAATGTTTAAGCATGCAAAGAAAGAAAAATTACTCTTCAAAATAATAATCTAGGTTTTGGCCTACTATGCATTACATACAACTTGAATCTAAAGCAATTCAAAACAATTATTTTATGCTCATTTTCAATCTATTTATTCTAAAGCAAAGTTTTTACTTAACAAAATTTCATTCAGTTTTAAAATGAAAAAGCTTTTTAAATGTTGCAAGAAAATGATTTTCAAGGTTGAATTAATTTTTCTGCTGCAAAATCTCATGACTAGTTCCAAGAAGGTGAAATTAATTATAACATGATCATGTTTTTACTGGCTTTGTTAGAATTCAATAGCACTCTGATCTTCAATTCATTTTACAACATCATGCTTCTAAAACTGTGTACAATTATTTAATAACGGAAAAACTGTTTACCTTTGTCATTTATTTTAAACAAAAACAAAACCACTGTACACAAGCTGGGAAATAGTTTTCTATGGCACAAACATTTAGTATTCAAATTATCAGTTTTGATCTAAGTGTTTTAATTTATATTATACTTATATAAAATTGGTTTGAAAAAATCTTTACACGCATTTAGGTAGAAATTCTATTTATATGTACATACAAACAATATACACTTGATTAAATACTATAATAATTTGTAAACATACTGTGCTCCCGATAGTTTTAATAATTTTACAGTCAACTATTTATATTTACAATATTTACAAACATATATACAACAAAAATAGCTTAGGCGACAATTGTTTTTAATTAGAATTCATAACTAAAACAATGATTATAGTTTGGTTATTCTGACCTAAAAATGTTTTGATTATTTTAAGTTCTAAGAAAAATTTGAATATAAGTCAAATTAATTGTGCACTAAATATAATTTGAGTAAATTTGAAAAAAAAATACTTAACCGCTAAATTGATTACATTAATATAAACGTAAAGTATAAAACATGATGATGAAATCTTCATTGTTGAAACTATAAAACCGATTAAGAATTAAAACAAAAACGATCAGCATCACTCTAAATCTAATTCCATGATCTATTCTGAACAAAATGTAAAATCCTAATAACTAAATACTTTAATAAAAAATTAAACAAAATTCTACTTAAAAACAAAATCATAGCCTAACACTAGCAAACTATGTAAATACAACTATTTATACGTTAATTTATATACAGGATATCACTAAATTCACGTCAGTAATGGAAATATGAACAAAATACAGTCTAGACTGCAAACTAAGAGATCAAATATTAGACGTTAGTAATCATGTTGGCACTGCATAGAAAGTTAGTAAAATTGTGTTTGTTTTTAGTTAATTGCTATAATTATTATACACTTCTATAAAAGTTACATAACTAAACTCTTATAAAAGAATATTAAAAATTTACCGAATAGAAACAAAACTTACAAATATTAACAATCATATAATTTTGTTTTAAATATAATATGTAAGAGCTTTTTACAGTTTTTAATTTCAATAAAACAAATTATATGAAATAATTTTAAAAATTCAAGCACATTTCCTAAAACATTTTGTATAGGAAATCAAGTAGCTAGATATGCAATTAGGGTTTGGTTGTGGATGATTATTATTAAATACATGATCTAAAAAGAAACAGCAATTTTTTCAATTGTACTCCATTTAAGACAAAGTAATATATTAGATACAAAAATATTAATATCTAGGTAGTTAATCTCCTATGTCAAAAATGTGAAATTACAGACATTATTAAGTTCAGTTATTAATTATTACACTTAACTAAATATACACTTTTGTTACAATAAATATGTAAACCCATTTTGGTAACGTTATAAAACAGAAGCAATTACATTATGCTTCCATGTCTGAATCTTTTGGTCTTCTTTTCCGCACTGGGGAAGAGCTGCTTCTCCAACCCAGCTTTTCTTTTTCCATTTTAAGTTTTTTTGAACGCTGCCTCTTTTCTTCAAATTGTCGTATTTCCTCTTCCCACTCACTCTGTATCGCAGCTCTAGGTTCCATTCGCTTCGTATGAAACCCTCTCGAAGTACCAGCCGGGTGACCTCTAGGAGGATGAAAACCTCTGTGATAACCTCGACCAGGTCGGTCAAATCCTCTTCTCATCGGGAATCTTCCTCTTTGGTGATGGAATCTACCTCTCATACCTCCCCTCGGAGGCATAACTGGTAATGGAGGAACGGGTGCTGTTCCTCCTGGGGAGTCATATTCCCAAGATTCTCTTCTTTTATCAGGTAGTTTATTATAATCCCAATTCTTTTTATCTCTTTTCCGTATAAACTTTTCTCGTTTTTTATCATTCCGTTCAAGATCATAATCTTTACTACCCGACTCTGAATACTTCCTTTTCTCTACTCTGACTTTACTAATGCTTGAATCTGGACTTCGTTTAGCATCTAACGATAATCTTCTGCTTTCAAAACTTGATTTAGATTCAACAACTGACCTAAGAGATTCCGCTCTTAGTTTCTCAGATTTTTTACTTCTTCGAGTAACAGGTTCTCTTTTTTCAATAGGTGACGATTTAGATAAGGGTTCTTTTGGAGGTGGTGGTTTTTGTACTGGTTCTGGAGGTAACTGAGGTGGTGGAGGTTGTGGTGGAGGATATAACATTTCTGGTGGAGGCGGTTGAGGATTTGTAAAAGGTATATGAGGCATAGGAGGTCCTTGTTGATACACTGGAGGTCCCTGTAGAGGAGGTATGTAGTTATGAGAAGGGAAGGGATGCATGGGTGGAAGCGGAGGTGGTGGAGGCGGAGGAGGTAATGGAGGACCAGCTGGAGGGTACCTATTAAAAGGAGGCCCTGAATACAGAGGTGGAGGGAAATTAGTTACTTGTGGCGGAGGAAGTGAAGTAGGAGGTGTTATTTCAATAGGAGGGAAGTTGTACTCGTCTTCAAGTCCAGGAGGAGGCGGTTGGTCGGAAGCTGTTCTACGTTTAACCGCTTCTGGTATAGGTTTTGGATTTTCAGGATTCATAAATCCCATCTCTGCAGCTTTTCGTATAAGCTCCTCATCCGACAATTGACTAAGAGAAGAAATGGTTCGTTTAGGTTCTAATCGTTGTCTCGGATCTCGACTTACTTTAATGACTTCCTTAGGTGCGGTACTAATCATTGGCTCAGGAGCGACCGGTGTGGTAACATTATCGCTACTACTGTCTCCAGTTTCTATGTCAGGTTTATCACCGGGAGAGTAAGGTTCTTCCACTTTACTATAAGCTTGAACGATCGGATCTAACTTTATATCTAAATTTTTTGGTTCCGCTGGTTGCTTCTTTATACTAGCCAGAATTTCTTGAAGATTTGAAGGCAAGGCGATGTCTGGCAGTTGTTGATTGTTCAAAAACGGAATGCTTTCTGCTACAGCAGGCGGTGTAAATGAACGGGAAGGGCTGTAGGCTTCTTCTTCTTGAGATTCAGTAATAACATTCTAAACATCAAAAATAAAAAAAACATTATTTTCGTAGTAAAAAGTAATATAAACATAACAGTTTGCTAAAATTTCTTTGGAACTAACAATTCCAAATCTTTTTGAGACCTAACAGCATACACAGGGTTCAAAAATCCCACTAACCAAGAGAATTTAATATTAAAGTTTTAATATAAAGTATAAAGATTTTACATTTTCTATAGGAGCAGATAACACTGTCAAACACTTAGGGCCGGTTTCCGAGCTCCGGATCTATAGGTTCTGGACTTATTGAGTCGAGGACTCAAATAAGCTCTCGGATGTAAATCGTCTTGCTGAGTCGCGGATCTATCTGTGAAACTCCAGGATCTATTAAGTCCTGGACCTATTTGAGTCTAGAACTTAAGCAATAAACATCGAGGGAATTTTACGGTATTTGGCGTTGTGATGTTGGCAATGGGTGACAGCCGACCGTAAACAATAAATATCTCCCCCGCTGTTTACCGTTATATGGCGATGGCCTAGCAGGGTGCGTCTTGGGTTGTTTTTGTGACATATTTCCTCAAATCTGCGTCTAGTCTTCCATTAACATTGTAGTGAATTCTTTGTAAATTTATTTGGTGTAGTTATTGTGTAATTATAAATTGTGTATTTGGTCATCGATGCGCGTAGTTATTTATAGTATAGATATTGTAAACAGTGTTTTTGTGGTTTTTGTAAATATGAGCGGTCAAGACGTAAAAAAGTGTGTCCGATTTGAGAAGAAAGAATTGGACTTGTTGCAGCAACTGGTTGGGAAATATCCTGATGTGGAAAAAAAAGAACATGACAAAAAAAAAAAAACAAACAGATGAAGAAAGTGGTGTGGAAGAAAATTACTGATGAATTTAACGTAAATGTACGTGTGACCAAGAGATCAACTGAACAGTTGCGGAATGCGTGGAAAAGATTGAAGAAAGATTGGAAATCCAATCGAGCTGCATTGAGGCGCAAGAAATTCAAAACCCGCGGTGGACCTGCGTCTCCGGCCCCTGAACCTAATGAAAATGACAGAATTATGGAGGAAGTTTTGTTGGAGCAGGCGCCGCTCGAATCAATCCCTGATGATGATTTTCAAGGTAAGAATAAATACAAAAGAATTTACTAAAACAATGTTTTATTGCATTATGTGCAAAATATAACAGTATCATTTTTGTAAATTGCACACATTGGTTTCGTAGTATAATATGAGGCGCAAACAAATTTTCCTTTTTGTGAGCGGATGTTTGTCAATTAATACAAAATAGGATGGCTTAAATTATCAATTCCAGTTTTATATAATTTATAGGATGATACAGATAAAATTAATAAAAAAGAAATAAGTACACAACGCTATTAATTATAGTACAAAGGTGAATAAAAAACGTTGTAGCCAAATTTTCAATACTTTTAAATAATAAAATTAATAACACAACAATTTTAACGACTCGTTTAGACTAGTTTCTAAATTGAGTTGCGTTAAAAAATACAGCGAAGCGAGCAGTGAACCTACCTGGCCTCCATCGCCATTCCGATTTTTCTAATACTATAATAAGTTTTTAATCCAAAGTATTTTTTTTATTTCGTATTTTGCTGTGAAGGAGTAAAAGTAGACCCACATCAATTTCACCCCGCTAGTACTATAAATATTTGTAATTTTGTTCAGAATACACAATATTAATCGGGTTGTTTGCGTCGGCATAGGAACAAACTGCTGGCTATCGCAGTATACTTGAATTAAAATACTATTAATGGTATTACTATTGGGATGTAATTTTTCAGTTGATGAATATGACGGGAGTAACAATACACTACTTCAGAGCAACACGGGAAAATTAAGCCCAATGAATGTGGAGCAGCAAATGCCTTGCACATCATCGAGTACCCAAGAGCCGAAGAAGACCTCAAAAAAGGTCCTGTCATTCGCGGAAGAATTTCATCTAACTAGAATGGCAAATATCAAAAAAGAACACGAGATGAAAATGAAGATTTTGACCCAAGAGTTGAAGGCCAAAAATCAAGAGTTGAAGTATTTGCAGGAAATGTGCGCTTCAATTCAACACCCTCCTGGTGCTTTGCAAATGCCGTTGCAGCCGTTGATTCCTGAGGTAGACAATTTAAATACGGACTCAAGTGAAATAAAAACTTTTGACTTGGTGAAAAAATCCATAGTTCAAGATTCCGACAGGCTGCCATCAACACAGCTTAACACCCCAGGAAAGCCGTATTTAGTGAAAAATTTCTGCTTCGTACTATATGCGTATTCTCCTTCAGGAATTTTAATATATTCTGCCCTCAATCTCTCACATATTACCTTTGCTACCTTGTGAATAACTCTACAAGCAGTAGACTCTGACACATTTAGAAGATCTCCAGTTTCCCTGTGAAGAGTCCCATCAGCAAAAAACCTTAGCGCAATCAACACTTGTTTCCACTTCGGAATGCTGTGTGGAGCTCTTTCATCATAAACCCCTAATCCTGGAGACAGTAACTGAATTAGCTCACGCGTATTATCTTTTGAAAAACGAAATCTATCATGAAACTCTTTATCAGATAACACGTGAAACGGGTTAAATGCACGACCAAGATGCCTGGGTCTACGTTGTGGTGCTTGTAAACGAACATAATCCAAATAATCTAGATATTCCATGATAACGATGCACACATACCACTTCAAAACAACAACTGAGGCGTATTCTGTTAACAACTGTGTAAGATCTCCAACTTCCCAAAGTATAAAATAATATAGAATAGGACCATAAGTCAATTTTAGAAAGAGAGCAATTTTATTTTTTAATTTAACTTAATTTATATTACAAATGTTTTTTAGAAAGAGAGCTTAATAATTAGAAGCATTTTAACGTAAAGGAAATAAATATAAAAGGGCAGAAAATTTTAAAGTACATTTCAGTAGAATAAAAATAAAAGGCAGACAATTTTTTAAATCAATTACTTTAAATTTAAAAGTAGGGTTTAAGAAGATAGACAGTCTATGTACTAACGCCAAGACGCGGAAATTATACGAGTTTCAAGACGCAGTTAGAAAAACAACGTCCAAAAGTCTACACGAGATAAGCGAACACCTGCAAGCCAATTCCTGGAGAAACGGCCTATGTGCGTTCACACGCAAGATCCACAGAAAGAACGCATAGTTAGCACCCCAAAGATTGACGCAACTTTGAACATCTATGTCATCAGACGTTTTCTGATTGGTGGAGAGGGAATAGACGCCGGCTGAATGAGCGGTGGTAGAATAGAAAGACGCTAAGAGCTAAGAACACTGATCAACGAGAAGTCAAGCAGTGAACGTCGCTAGAAGTGTTGCGCGTTAAACGTTATGCATTTAACAGTTTAATCATATAACAATTATTATTATTTGATCTACAAGTACAATGTAGTATCTCATAGTCAAATGGTGTATAGTGCGATCGCTTAAATTAATGTGACAGTAAATCGGACATGACAATAAACTAGGCTACGACGAAAGTTTGCGCGCGAGTGGGGTTATCTTTTTTAAAAATTAATAAGTTTGTGGTCTGCTTATTGTAAGTACAGTGCACTTAATTTTTTTTTTTTATAAATCAACAGCTTTCTTTAAACTTATAGTCTATATCTGTATGTATTTGAATTTATTTTTCTTTGTCGCATATTTTATGATATTAATTAATAAATGTCAAAGGTAATTTCTAAATCGTCTACTTTGTTTGGCCTAATCTGATCCTTTTCACCATATATCAATCAGGTCATTGAATTCACTACCCGAGATAGATTAAAACAAAAAATAGAGTCTTGCAAATCAAATCAAGTTTATATATTTGTTATTTTTTTTTTATTTGTAAGCAGAGCATCTTACAAATTGGCGCAGCCAACTTTAGGGCTCGTCAATTACAGAGACTCTAAGCTTACAAATGAGGCGTATTAAGTCTAGGATCTAATTTTAAATCCTGCCCTTGGTGAGGATCTAAAATCGTACTGTTTTAAGTCCTAGACTTAACGAATTTTGCTAAATCCTTGACTCGGAAAGAGCGAGAATCTAAGTTAAGTCCTGGATCTATAGATCCTTCAATCGGAAAGCCAAATTATAGACTCCAGAGTCTAACCAGCCAAATAAACTCCAGAGTCTATTAAGTTCTGGACTTCGCTAACGCCCTGACTCGGAAAGTCATTTTTTAGACTCCAGAGTCTAAAGCCGGTTTAAGTCTAGAACTTAGCTAAATCCCGAGCTCGGAAACCGGCCCTTAATGTACTAAATGCAACCTTGTAATTACTTACTTTTTTGAACGATGAAAATAAATTGTAAAATGATAGTCTATATAAGTCATATGTTAAGTCACATAGTCTGAAACAATGAGGTGTCTCTAGATTCATATTAGTCCTCAGGATGTTGTAAGATAGTATGACATTACAAAAAATCCAATATGACAGACCCTATCTGCCATTTGCTTATTTATGAATCCCATAAAAATGGGTATGCAATGAAAAAACTTAATACAATTAATTACAATATTATTCTTATTTACAAATTGTAGTTATTTTTAATATGGATGATATAACGACTTATAATTGGTGAAAATCTTGGCCATTTCATAGTTTAATATATGTTGTAGAAATCTACCGCTAGGTGCCGCGCCAGTGCTTCTTTTGATTTAAATGGAATTCCTAAATTTATTTTATTTTGTACAGATTTATTTCTCAACATCATTTTGAATTGTTTTAATATTCATTTATTAATTGCTTAATTTATAATTTAACCCCCTCGTATTGATAGCAAATTACTTTTTTATTTAACTAGGTATGTTGTGTTTTTAAATAATTTCTGTACATATTCATTTTAAAACACTTTAACTGCCAACCCTTATGAGTGAAAATTTACCTCCAGGCCAAAGAGTTTTTTTCATTCATTTGTATCTCAATGACTTAAAATATATTATATAAATATTTATTTTTCGTTGTCAAAATTTATTTGTGTGAAAATTAGATACACATGGCGTCTGCAACATATATATTGCATTCATTGTGGACCATGTATATCTGCCAACGTAAAGACCAACTTAATACTGCTGTTCTGTGGGGCCAGATGAGTAAAAAATTAATAAATTGTTTAAAGCTACCTCTACTATTGATAGTAAATTGCTATTTTATTTATCTATTTAGTGTTTGTAAATAATTTCTGTACCTATTCAATTTAATATGAATTGTTTAATTCATAAACTACCCAGATCCCCATTGATAATAAATTACTACGGTATTTTTTTAAACTATTTTGTGTTTGTATTTAATTTTTGTAGATAAACATTTTAATATCAATTGTTTAATACTTAGACTAACCATCCTATTGATGGTAAATTACTAAAGCTAATTAAATTAATTAAAACTATTTTTGATTGGAAATACTGTGTGTACATAAACATCGTAACATTCATTATTAAATCCATAAGCAACCTGCATTTCTACTTTAATGTACCAACCTCTAAATAAAAAGTCAGAACATTTTAGTACAAATCATTTTAAAGTTAAGGTTCTTTTTTTAAGACTTTGTATTTTATATTGTAATGATTTTGTAATATTCGTATACAATGACTTTGTGTATATTTGTACTTAATAATATCAATAGCTCGATAACTGTATTTATAAAATACATCTACAGATTTAATTTAAATTACAAAAATGTCTCATTACTATTAAACAAATTCAAAGTGGCAAATTTACTGTCTAGTGACGGTAAGTCGACTGTAGCTCATTCTAGTCGTCAACAAAATAACCATTTTTAAAATTTCAAGATCAGCGCATCCTGTCGTGAAACATTTGACACTACTTGAACTTGTGCTTCAAAATCTCTCACAAAAGAATGCATTAGGTGGCCTATCTAGAAACCTAGTGGCAATTATTCACATCGTTTAATAAGATGTGAAACAACGCCAAATCACGACTTTCAGCCCTATTGCATTTAATTAAAAATACTTCCCAGCCTTTTCGACCTATAGTTCCTACATCAAAATGTTTCTAAATTATTATATCCATCCACTAAAATTAAAATATCAACACAATACGAAATTATTCAACAAAGATTAACATTTGAAATCAGAATCCAGTAGGCCGATCCGATTATAAATCAAGTACAAGACGGCATAAGAAATTAAAATACGAGAAAACTACATTCTAAATAGAAAATTAAATATGGCCTATAGAAGGAACCAACCTTTTTACATAATATAAAAGTCTTTGGCTTAAACACAAATAAGCACCGTTATGTCAGTATAAATATAAAACCCGAGTCCCGACCGATAAATTTCAATACAACCACAGACATCGGTTGCTACGTAAGCTCCTCCCACATGAGCTGTGGTTGGCTCACGTGAATTGTGAATTAGCTACAAAATTCAATTAGTATGCCTAAATTAAGAGATATAAAGTTTAGATAGTAAGATGTTAACTGTAAAAAGGAATTATTTAAGTGTTTTCTTTAATTTATTTAATTAATTTCATTTTATTACACCTTTAAAGTTTTTTTATAACATTTATATTTCTCAAAACAAATTAATGTAACAAAATAAAGACATAATTTCAACAAATAACACTTAACAGCTCCCCAACCCAGAAGACATCAAGATTAATAAGGCATTATGATCGATTTTCTGAAAACATTGGAATAGCTTAAAAAGAAGCATTGATAGAGTTAGCTACAGTCCAGTGTAGTTTGGCTGGTGAAATTTGAAAGACAAGATCCTGATTTTCCTAGTACTTCGTCCAGTAATTGTTCTACGTTAAGGCTAAACATCCCAGGATTAGTTCCAAATTCTGCCACCACGGCGCAGCACCAAAATGGAGCCATTTTGTATTGGTGTTTATTGGTGGAATTTTCGTCCGATGTTCATTTGCAAAACTGATTTGTGAACGGAATAAGATTAGAATTCACGCCAATGAAGGAAAATTTTTGTTAAAATGCTGGTTTAAAAAATAATAATAAAATAATTGTGTTACAAAACGAAAAATGCAAATCGCAGGTAGTCATTTTGAAGACAATAATTTTTAATTAATTTAACACTTGTAATTTTTAAAATCACCTGGCTGGTTTAGTCGGTATCGTTGTTTATACATTTACAGTAATGAGAACAAACGCGAGAGTGACACGAAGCAGGTGCAGTGCCGCTGTGACTCACTCGCGCCACCTATCCCCCCACCACGCGTCTCAGATGTTGCTTGTATACAGTTGGATGACGGTTGTGAAGGAGTGTAACGGGTGTTACTGAAAATGGATAGTGAAGTTGAACTTCATGTAAATGTTCTTAAAACTCTGTGAATTTTAAAACTGTAAAATTTTGAAAAAAATATGAGTTATTCCACAGTAAATGTATGTAATGGAACTGTAATTCAAATTGATATTGGCATTCAATTTTTTTAAACATAAAATTAAATCTTGTGTAACGGGTGTTACATTAAAATGTAACGGGTGTTACGCTGTTGCTAAATACGCTGTTGATTTTTAACATATATTATATAATAATAAGGTGTCAAATGACAACAAGAAGTATAATTGAGGTTTCTTCGATCACTATAAGAAATAAAAACTTATATTTCATAAAGAAACTTATATTTAACAAATATATACTTAATACATTACATGGATATAGTTCAGAACTTTTTATACCATGCCTTAGGGCCTATTATGAATTAGACTTACTAAAGATCAGTCTTATATATGCCCCTATCAAGAATTAATAGAATAGGCCTAAAACTTTAAATAAAAACAAAATAATCGCTAAATCAAATTCTAGAATTAACAATTTGGAACTTCATAAGCGCATTCATTTTTCAAAAATATCAACTGCTAGTGGAAAGTCGTAAAGAATTGTAAAATGTCCTTTGGGCTGGCTACTGTAGGTTGTTGTAATTTGCCAAAAATATTCTTAAATTTGTCATCTCTCAGAATATGATATTTAATATCCCAGCGAAATCTGAGATATTGATGATAATTGTGCTTCTTATTTTTCTCCCTACATTTTTTTACTCTGCTTAGGATCTTTTCAAGTTGTTCTTCTTTTATTGTTCTCTTCTCTTCTTTTTTTATCTCACTCTCTGGCTTTTTGCAAATGCTGCTGACACTTTACAACGTCACTCATCATTTTATCGTGAGAAAAAAATTATGAGGTGTAATAGTAATAGAATTAAAACTTTAAAGATAAATAAAATCATTTGATACGCCTAACATTCATTGCCCAGTAAATATGTTAAAAGATTGATTCTGGAATTACAAATAGGAAATTCGCAGTATGAAATTTGAAGGTGTTATCGTGTTTAATTTTATTTAAAATAACATATCATTCTTAACTTTTTAATTGTTGCTACCAAAATTAATAAACTCTCAATATAGGGCTATGTATTTAAATTCTACTTAAAATGAATATAATTATACTAAACTGAATGGTTGTGAGTTGTGTTGAATTGTAACACCCGTTACATTAAATTATGTAACACCCGTTACATTAAATTATGTAACACCCGTTACGCGAATTACTCATTAAATTATAAAACTAAAATTAAAATAATAATACCAAAACATTAGGGAAACAAAACCTCTTACTTTTACAGTAAAAGTATTTTCCTAAGGTGTTTGTTCATTTTGTAATACTAACTTTTGTAAACAAAATGTATTGGGTGTCACATCACGTATTACTTATAAGTTTAAAGGCAAATTACAAATGAAAAGACAATATATTATCTTAAATTATGGCATTAATAGTTAGAAAAGTCTTTCAGCTATCTTCTGTAGCAAATTCAATCACTAGATCAGCTGTTTCATATTTATTGCAGTGCTGCTAAGTTCACAGAAAAAACATTTCCGGAGGATAGCTGTTGATACTCACAGAATAAAGAACTTATAAACTAATTACAAATATCAAAATTTGCTAAAAATGTTAAACTTATTATTAAAGTAGAACTTTTCACCTTGATATGCAACATATTGAATTATATTTTATTTTATTTTTTACACCTCAGGATTACTTTAAATAAATGGTATTTTGCACTATTCATTTTTTATTTATTTCTCGTTTTCATGTATTAAAATATAAGTTTTATTTGAAACAAATAACTAACGTTATAGGGTAATATTATTCATACCCTGGTGTTATTGAATAATGTATGGCCAAAGAACCTCTATATAGGCCTACTTTCATAAATCCTTTAATTTCAACTACTGTATATTTTTTTATATTTATTCTAGATGTCTCTTTTCGACTTACAGAAAATACTTTTTAACAGATAACAAACACCTGTCGTAATCAGTAGTCTAGTCTAGTAAGAGTTTTCGGCCAGAGTATGAATGCGAGTAGTGAGTGAGTGGGCAGAGCGGCTGGCTGGGTTGTGCTGGGGGGAGGGTGCGCTACGCGGCGAGGGGAGGGGACCGGAGCGTGAGAGAAATAATGATAATATCTTAAAAAAACGATTCCGATACGACCATTTGACCGAGTTAATATCTGAAAACGGCAAAATTCTTTTAAAATTTGTATTTACAAAATGACTACCTGCGATTTAAACAAAATATTACAGCAAAAAAAAAAATCTGTATAAAACTTTTTTATAAATAATTTTTTTTTTAAATCATCACAATAGTGTGAATTTTTTATTCATATCATTTACAAAATAACTTACAAAACAAAAATCGGATAATTACGGAAATTATTCGTAGTACAAATTTGCCGCAGAGGTGCTGCCATCTATCGGGCCAAAAACACAACTTTTTCAGGGATGTTTAGCCTTAAACCTACAGTAGAGCGTTGAAAATTCGAACTAATTGGGGGTTCGGATTGTCAATTTGTTCGGAGTTTTGAAAACAACCAAAAAAATGCCATTTAGGATAAAATATATGCCCTTTAATCGATTAAAGTGGTTAAACAGTACAAATAGTAATGTAATTACAATACAATAGGCTATGTAAGACTACTTATATTATTATGATTTAGAAGAACCTGCACGCACTCAGTAGGGCTAGCATGATTACACTTGTAACTCTCAATTACAGTACAGTACATAATTCAAAGTTCACTTATACATTATAGTTAACACAAACGAAAAATAAAAAAAATACTGTTATAGTACACTACTGTATGTATGACACACTGTTATAATGATTACACAATGAGAAATGAATAAACTTCCTGTATGTTTACTGCTAGCGCTAAAGCAGCTTATTAGCGTGACAGTGAAAATACTGACAGCCAGTCTGCTATGAGGGTGAGAGCAGGTATTAAGAATTGTTTAGAAAGAGATAATAATGTCAAACTGCGATGAAGATTTTTAACAACGCAATAATTGGAATTTGCGAAAACAAAATTTTTGCAGGAGTTGCCTCAGAACGCGTTTGGTTTTTTGACGTTTTGGATTATAGGCGTTCGGATTATCGACGCTCTACTGTAATTCAAATAACAAAAGTGTAGTGCTATTTATTTACAACAATTACTTGTTTCAACATCCAAGAAGAAAAACCAATAATTGGTGAGATCTTTCCAAACCTCAATACCTCTCTTTAGGTTCTTGCAATCAAACCTATTTGTGTAAATATCAGAACCTATTACGATAAAGGGATAACTCTATCTTATTTTTCAATTAATGACTGTGAGATTGATTAACTATATGCATATAATTTTTGAACTTTGTGCATAACTTGAACTCTGTGATTCCCTTTTCCAACACTACCCACATACCATAAACACCAACACAAAAAAAAAAAAAAATTGTGTACTATTCATTTCAACTTTTAATTAACCTTTGTGTATATATAAACTAGCCGAATACCCGTGCCTTGCTACTGGGAATTTGTTTTTTGCATCACTATTTATTAATAACAAATTGTAATATTTTTCTTTCATTTATTATTTTCAATTAGTTTGGCATTTATTGTTCAATGGCTACCCGTCAATCAACTTCGTCATGTTATGTGGGCTGAATAAATTATATCAATAAAAAATTCAGATTGAAGAGCATCTTTTTTTCAACCGCTAAGACTGGTAAATCACAGTCTTAGCTGTATGTTTGCAAATAACCCAGCTAAGTCTTAAATATGCGAATACATAGATCGGGATAGTTTTGAACAGCTTACGTCTAAAATATTTTCTTAAAATTAATAAGTGCCAAAATTTAGTTCTCTAGCTTTAAGGAAAGAATACCAATTAATATTTATTGTCTTTAGGGGTT
>JAGFPH010006166.1:0-23528 GCA_018207615.1 Philaenus spumarius | reverse complement strand
TGTTACAACAAATTTTAATACCTTTACTAATTAGGCCTATAAATATTACTTTCCGATATCTTTATTCGGTGAAAAATTTTGACGTCTTCAGTAAAAATTGAATAACTTTAAAAATATTTAACCAATTTTAATAAAATTTGAACCACAATGTAGAAAAAATAACAGTAATAACAATTTTAAAAAATCAGATTGTTACAACAAATTGTATTACTTTTACTGATTAGGCCTATAAAGTATACTATTTCAAATTCGACAAATGGTGAAATTTTTTTTGTTATTATTTGACATTTATTTTAATTTTGTATTGGGTTATGAATATAATAAGTTATAGAGAATTTTATTGTGAAACCAAATCTTTTTTAATATTTAAAATCAAATAATATATATATATCAAAAGATATGTACATTTTAAAAATGTGTTGTGAAATTTTGTTTACAAAGTATAACGTTTTCGATACTACAAATTTAATAATAATAATTTATAAATAAAGTAATTTATTGTATCTTGATGATTTTTTCACAGAATGTGTATAATAATATCCTCTGTTAATACGACTTCAATCGATAATAAAACAGCTGATTTTCATTTCTCTTAGCAGTGGGCACCGATGACGTCAAGAGGTGAAGCGCGTGAGCCCTATTGTTAGTATTCTATATACCGTGCGAATCACCATCTGTTTTATCTGTTATTTTATTTAATTGGTTACTATGGTAAAGAAAGTAAATACATTCAAGAAACATGTGTTTATTCAACAGTCTAGGCCTAACCTAAAATTATATTTAATTTATTTTACCTGCCTTAACGGCAACATACACACATAACTTAATTTATGTTTTTGTGCACATATTTGACACAATACATTTCGAATTATTTTGAAATATCATCCTCCAACTGTCGTTTTTTAGTTTTTCATAATGTTGCTTATTATTTATTGGTATTATAGTTCTTAGCCGATATGGGTTTAGAGTTCAACTTCATAATGTGAATTTTTGCTCTTAAGCACCTTCTATGAGGTTGAGTGTGTACAAGCCTATGCAAAATCAATCTATCTATATAAAAGCGAAATGGCACTGATTCATTCATTCATTCATTCATCAGCAGAACTAAAAATCTACTGAATCAAATGAGTTCAAATTTGGCATGCATGTTCAGTTGGACCTTTAGACGCGCACTAAGAACGGATTTTGAAAACATCCCAAAGATACGCCCAATATTCGCGTTTTTCTAGCGATTTTTTGCGTTTTCTCAACTTTTTCGAGAACTAATTGGCAAAAAATGTTGAAATTTGGTGACTCACTGATCACGATTTCTCAAAAACTACCGAACGGATTGGAATGAAATTTGGTATGTAGCTCCCTCTAGGGCCATAGGTGCTCATTAAGAAAGGGTTTGAAAATATTCGAAATTTTAGGGGAGGTTTGGGGGGATCAAATTTATTAAAAAACAATTTCTTCAAAACTACGGAACGGATTGGCATGAAATTTGGTATGTAGCTTTCTCTAGGGCCATAGGTGCTAACGAAGAAAGGGTTTGGAGAAATTCGAAATATTAGGGGGGGGGGGGGGGTTTGGGAGGGATCAAAGTTGTTAAATAACGATTTCTTCAAAACTACGGAACGGATAGGAACGAAATTTGGTATGTAGCTTCCACTAGGGCCATAGATGCTCACTAAGAAAGTGTATGAAAAATTTCGAAATTTTAGGAGGGGTTTGGGGGGATCAAAGTTACTAAAATCATAATTTCAGATCTTTTATTATTTTGAAAATAGTGCTTTTATTATTTAAGATCTATATATATAAGCCCAATACCACTCACTGACTGAACACTTATAAAGAATACAATTACGTTAAAAAAACTGAAAATACCAACCACGGGCAACGCCGTACGGGTCAGCTAGTACTATATACAATGAAACCTCTTACAGCAGTCAAAACAAAATGATTATGTTTTACTACATGACATTAATCATTAATTCCAACATTTTGCGACAGTTAATTTAAACGCTACTAGATCACATTTTTTACGGACTTTGGTCATTGCGTTTAAATTAAGTTTTAAGGCCAGTATTTTATAAAATTAGTGCAAACTGTATTTGGGCTTCTTTTTTTAAGGGTCTTGTTTTGTTTTACATAAAGTTATAATGTTGGTGTACCATAAAATTAATGCAAAGCGTATTTTTTACCAGACTTACACCATTGTATTTTACATAACTTTTAAAGGAGGTTTTTCATAAAATTAGCACAAATTGTATTTTAGTGTTGTTTATTTTCCCTGTTAAATTTAACATTACGTTTTAACGTTGGTAGTCTAACAAAATAGTAATTAGGCATTATTTTTTTCGCAAACTTTATCCATTGTGTTTTAAATTACGTAATTAATAAAATAAAAAATAAAAAAAATAATAGGCTAATAATATGATAAATGTTGTGGCCATTATGTTCAAACACTGACAACCTTAACATATCTTTATATCAAGGAAGGATATATATATATACTAACCTCAAGCTTCAACTCTTCTTCCACTTTAAGTTTCTTTGTTTTATTTTCGCTTTCAACTAAGTTGGTCTTCTTCTCCTTTTCTTTCTCTGAACTTTTTCTGCTTCTACTTCTACTCCTGCTGCGATGTTTCTTATGACTTTTATCACGACTGCTGCTTTTACTATGTTTTCTATTTCTTCGTTTCTTCTCCTCTTTCTTCTTTGAAGTGTGTTTATGTTTATCTTCAATTTGCAAATGCTTTTCAAACTTTGCAAAAATAAATTCCTTCTCCTTAACTGATGGTACTGCGTGTTCATCCGGTACATTGCTGTTCAACGCAGATTCCAGTTCAGTTACAGATGTTTCAGGGTTCTTGGAACCGAGCCCGTCTTCGTTTTCAATCACCTGTTCGCCTTTGTGCGTTTTCATTACAATAGTTTTTGCTTGTTGTAACAGATCCAATTCGTTTTTCTTGATCATCTCTAACTGATGACGAGCTTCCCTTTCTCTCCATTGGGCGAGTTCTTGCGATGCCATCTCCTCGGAAGTAAGTCGTACAACTTGATCCGGAGTGATCGAACTATCAGCTATTTTACGGAACAGGGTTTGATTCTTTGGATCTTTTATGTTAAAAACTAAACTACGGAACTTATTTTTGTATTTTGCTGATTCTTTATACAATGTGTTCAATTCATCTTCTATACTCACAGCTAGATTTTCAACCTGGAATACAAAATAAACAGGTTAACATCTATTGTAAAAGAAGGAAGTGTTTGGCGTAACCATGATCAAGGAGTCATGCAATGTGAGAAGCCAGACAATTATAATAATAGGTGTTAGTGATGTTCAAACTTATGTCTCAATAATTGTTCTACTTATAAATTAGTATTTGTGGTTTTATGCCACCTTCAACCACCTCACCCCAAATCTAAGATATAAGCCACCCACAGACTGTTCACATTCCGATGAACCAATAAGATTTCAAACAAGAAAAAAACGTGATAATCTAATAATTATATCGGCTCTGTAATAAAAACAAAAAAAGTAAAACTTACATAGCCAACCACCCATAACTTAAATTTATTGCCACAGATTACTATAGAACACACAGCACTTAATAAATTCTGTAAGCAAGATTACTACTTTAGCATACAAAACAACCTGCAATTTACAAACAAATTTTAAAACCACCAAAAGGCAACAATCCCAATCAATTCAGTATCAGCAGCATTTATAAAATTTTATACATTCAAACTTAGCATGGTAATGATTATTAATGCCATAACAAAAGTATTTAGTTTTTTGTAAAGTTAACAGGTTTTGAGACTTTTATTGGTACCATTGGTGGAATGGTGCGTTTAAGCAAGTTGAGAAAAGAGGCTAGGTGCCTCTTTTATCGAGCTAAGCGTACTTCATTAAGCTTATAGAATGGCCCTCGCCTCCTAAAATAAAGAGTTAAGAAGATCAAAGAGAAGACTTTGGAAGCCATTCTGTGATAGAGTTATGGATATGCGTGACTACTAGACTGCAAAAGGAGTACACTAGGCCAATGAGCCTTTTAAAGATAAATAGTAGGGAATACACCATGGATCACAGGGGGTCCTTGGCGCTTCACCAAGATATCCATTTTTCATGCAATTATGCTGATGCTTTGCATACTGCAGGCCTATTGATCCTGGCTCCTCATGGGTGATTCGGAGACCAGGCAGTAATCCTCTCCATCTTCTCGCCTAATCAAATCACCTGGACTTTCAACTCTCTGAAGCCTTTTAAATGTCCAGATAGGGATGGTATTTTCCTTTAGGGATAGCCTTTCTGCAACATGGCCTTGATATACTCCTACCCAGCCTGGTGGAGGTTTTTAGGGCTAGCTATGAGTTAGGATATATTCCTTTCCAAAAGAGTGTTGGGCTTGCCTAGATCTTTTAGAATAATGAACCTATATTCCTTCCTCTTAAAAAAAATTGAGAAAATGCTGGATCAGCACATTAGGGGTACTCACTTGAGTGTTAATCCACTGTATAGCAGCCAACATGCATACCAAATTGGAAAATCAAACCATTACCGCATTCCGTCATTTTGTGGGTAAGGTTGAGGATGTGGAAAAGTTACCCTATGTGCATTTTAAGGACATTGCGAGCGTGTCTGACAACACCTAGTTCTCGTCCATTAAACGGGCTGCCTCCTCTAAAGAGGTAGAACCCAGAGCAGCTAACTGGATTTGCTCCATACTAGCTCAAAGAATTTTTGTTATAAACAAAGATGACTCTTTAGCCACACGTTTTGTAAAGGGCTGTCCGAAAGGGAGTGTTATTTTTCCTCTCTTGTGGTCTTAAGTAGTTGATGAATTTTTGGTCAAATTGGCTGTCAAGGGCTTTGAGGCTGTGCTGATGATAGTAATCTGTGGTAAGCATGACGATAATATATCAAAGCTATAATCAAATGTTTTAGATTTAACTAGTGTCGGGGCACGGCCTGAGTATCAACCTGACCAAAACTGTACTTGTATCTTTCACCAGAAGAAACTAAATATAGAATTGCCCACTATTGATGGGTCCCGACTGAAGCTTTCGGAGGAGGCTAAGAATCTAGGAGTAATCCTTGATTAAGGGCTTCTCTGGAATGCTCAGTTGGACTTTGTTCTAAAAAAAAAGCGACCAGGACTATTACCCCCTGTTTTTATGGTAAAACATGGGGCATTACCCTCAAAATGGCTGCAAGGTCGTACATTGCCATTGTCAGGCCAATTATCGCATACGCGTCTTTGGTGTGGTATCGGAAGGTCAAGCAGACTGGAGTAAAAAAAACTGCAAAGGCTAGCTTGCATAAGAAATTGTGGAGCCATGAGCTCCTGCCCCACATCAAACATGGAGGCACTTCTCAACCTGCATTCCCATTGCAGGGGAGGGGGGTTGCGTTGCGGTCCAACTTGAGGCTGATGGGAACTCATAATTACAAACCAGGTGATCTGGTAGGTCACTTGGCTATATTGCAAGAGCTTCAGGGGCTCAAGGTGGACCTTATGGTGTTGGATGCGATGAGAGAAGAACACTAATCTTTGACCAATACTTCATGGACAAGATCGATGGTCTGCAGGAGGCAGAAGGTGCTGGATCAGCACCAGGTAAAAACACACAAGAATGGTATACGGATGGCTCCAAAATGACCAGCAGAGTTGGAGCAAAACTCTACGGTTCTAGGTGCAGCTTATCTAGGACTATGAGCTCCTTACCATCGATTTTTCAGGCGGAGGTTTTTGCGATTGAACTCTACATCCGTGAAATCCTCAAAAGAGGAATTAAGGGAGCTAGGATTGATATCCTTTCTGATACCCAAGCAGCATTAAAGGCGTTCGAATCATTTACCTTTGAATCAAGGCTAATTTGGGACTGCTTCAAAGTAGTGAATGAAATGGCTAGACTCAATGAAGTTACTCTTAAATGGGTGTCTGGCTATGTAGGCTTACAGGGTAATGATGAGGCGGATCACCTTGCTAGAGTTGGGGCCAAAAAAGCCTTTCATTGGCCTAGATCCTTTCTGTGGGAGGCCCAACAGCCACCTAAGAAATGTTGTTGAAATCTGGACGGAGAAAAGTTAGTCCTCACATTGGAACGATACTCCTGGGCTTAGGCAGGCTAAAATGCATATCTGACTCTCTAAGTCTAAAGTTTCTTAAGACGGATTTTAGGAATCTTTACTGGCCACTGCATGGCCAAGTACCACCACAAAAAAATAAAAATGGGGTCAGTTTGGAAGACTTCTATCGATTCTGCTCCATTGGGATTGAATCGGCTCAACACATGCTGTGAGAGTTACAGGTTCTCGCATATAGGAGATTCATGGTACTCAGAAGTGCTTTTGTTAGCCCAGAAAAGGTCCTCTATCTATTGGACTGATTGTTCTTCGAAATCCGTAGGGTTGTGTACCTAAATTGGGTACTTGATGGTCACCCTACAAATCAGGAAACTACCCTGAGGTTCTTCTAACTACTCTCTGTGAACGAGGAAGAAGAAAGCGATCTGAGTTGTGGAAAAAAGCCATAAATCCTTCAACAACTTGCATTGTCTGTCAAGTAGTTTTTGGCTAAGCATCCCGGAGTTGGAACACCCTCCTTAGTCGTCAGACTTGCACCGTATGACTTTTTCCTGGTCTGTAAGGTGAAATCAGTTCCGAAAAGAATGATACTTGAGACAGTTGAAGCTGTCAAATAAAAATCGATGGAGACCATGGACATGATTTCTGAAAATCACTTCACACCGTGGAGATGAGGATATTGAAGGGGACAAAAGTTTTTAAGAAATAAAATAAAGAATATTATGGCATTAATCCGGTTATTTTTTTAGCCGTACCTAGTATAGCAAATTTAAACTCAAAATCTTAATAATTTAAAAAATTATCATTATTTAAAAAAAACATGGCTGGCAGAAGGAATGGACCTATGTTTATATGAAATTTTTGAATATTTTTATCTATAGGATGTACAATTTCATTAAATTTGTATTTATTCTCTTACAATTAAATATGTATTGTATTGAATTCAAGCATTACTTCTATAATACGCTATTCTGAGATAAAACAAGAAATGAATCAGGAAAATATCTTGGTGAGTTAAGGCGGGTACAACTACTATTTTGAACTAACTTAAATCTGAGAATTTTTATATGTTCATAAAACTCTTTATTAAAAAAGCAAATTTAAAAAAAGAAACACAATTTTCAAGTTATACAAAAACTATATTAAAGAATTTGTTTACCATTGACAATACATGAGTAACATAAACCAATCATACCTTATCTTCTTCCATTGTAACATCAGGGCATTCTTTAAATCGTACTAAAAGTGCTTCCTTCAGTGCCTTACACACATTGAATCTAATACCCTTAGGTCCATCACCAGTAGAACTAGACTGAGAATCGCTACGATTTATTTCTACTTTCTTAGCAACTGGTTTAACTTCTTCTTTGGAAGGTTTTTTAGTATCTTCTTTAACAGATTTCTTGATAACCTCTTCTTTAACTGGTTTTTTACTATTCGTAGGAGTCACTACCTGTTTCTTTACAATGGACGTGGGCGTCGTCTGAGTTTTTGCAGGTTCTTTCATAGTTTTCTTTACGAGGGTCACGTTATTCGAATTACCAACAACTTTCACGGAACTAACTTTAGATATAAGAGGCAGTGTTGTCTCTCCAGTAATGGCTTCTGTTTGATGAACTTTCAGTAAAGATGTTATCTGTTGTTGCCCTTTAGGTAACTGACCTTTAGTGTTGATATTTTTTATAAGAAACGTTTTAGTTTTAAGGTTGCCATCTACTTTTGCTAAAGCGATGGTTTGCACTTTTGGAACAGGGTGGGGTTGGTTCAATGGTTGATGGCTTTTAATTATTTTTGCAGTGATGGGTGAAGACTTGGTAGCAGATTGTTGTTGGGTTGCTTTCACAGTTTTTGGACTTGTAGGCAACGATTTGGGATCAGGTGTAATGACCTAAAAGAACAAAAAAAATTGTAAATAATTAATTTGGTTGTACAAATTAATTTCTATACCTATACACTACAGTCATCAACAATCTAAACGAGATACAAATCATTACATCATTTTAGTTAGGTCACAGGTCAGGATGATCATCTAACATTTACATGATACACACGTTTATGATAAAGTTTGTTGTGACTAATGAAATGTGTGTAATATATGTGAGTTTCAGGGTTTTAATTAAGTAAACAGGGGTATAACGTAAAGGGAGTAGCAATGTAAATTTTGGATGATTTAGCCTATTTTAAAAGACCACATTTTTATAAAAAATAATAAACATAGAAATTCAAAGGGGGAATGCAGACAAGTTTAATTTCATAATATTTCAGTCATAAAAAAGCATTTATAAAGTAACAAACCAAAGAACTTAGATATGTTTTTAATAATAAAGAAGATACATCATCGTAATATAGCCTCTATAACGGGTGTACTGTGGAATAAAACAAGACTTTAGCCTCGGAACGGGTGCGAAAGAGGAAGGTTGCATACAAACTATAACAACAAAACGATCAGGATTGGTTGAAAGAGATCACGTGACATGACGTCATCGTGTGCATGAGGTAGTTGCCGGAAGAGATGCTATGCTCTCACTTGTTGCAGATAGGTCTGAGTGGACAGACGTGTTTGGAGGTGGTGGTGAAATGATTTCACAAGTCTAATTTTTGCGGTATTTAAAGACTAAATACAATTGAGTTATGTTTGAACGTTAGTAAAGACAGTGCTGTGAAGGAAAAGTGTGGGATGGCGAAAATCGTACGATGCAAAACAAAGTAATTTGACTTTGTAATTTTCAGAGTTGCGTGCCGGCTTATAACGAGTTAATGGCGGACAGGCGGGAGTGACAACCACGTGAAAGAATGTTTCCGATGTAAACTATATCTAAAGAACAAAGTGAAATAAATTCAGTGAGGCTAAAGTTCTACGAACAACAATCTTTAAAGGGGAAAATTTAAATAAGGGATAAAATTTTTATAAAATCATTTCAATGTGTTGTAAGTTTTTTTTTGTTAGAGTGCACTATAAACCAAACGTACGTAAGTAAAAGATATCATTATATTTAAGTCTGCATTTCAAAGTTTTAGTGTTTTAAATTATTGTATGTTTAAATTTAGTAATAATAATAATAAGAATGAATGTTTGAGTGTTTGAATTACTGAGCTTAACGATGGTTTGCCAATTCTATTTAATTTGTTTTGTGTGTTTGAAATTTAAAATGGGGCATTAAAAACTTAATGCCAACTATTATGTTTCGTTAATTTAAGTCTTTCCCTTCCTGGAAGTACTTCATGGTAAAATGAACCTTGTTAGAAAAATAGAGTCAGTGTAGCATTAAGCAAAATAAAATAGCGTCGATTGTGGCCGAAGTCTGTGATTCTGGGAGAGGAGATCTGAGAATAGAACACAGATCTCGTCATCTTAGAATCACGGGCCCAGTAGTTGACAATCGAACGCACAGATGGATAAACCAATCTGCGTAATAGAGATTTGGTAGTCAGCTGTGACAACCACAGATCTGACTATAACATAACCTATTTTCAATTTTGGGGTTATGTTTGATTGTTTTTGTTGTGATTAAGGGAAAAATAATTTTGTATAATTGAATTGGTAATTACATAAATAAAGTATATAATTGAAAATATGAGATTACAAGTAATTGTTACGCAGCAAAAAGGTTATTTTTTAAAAATTAAATTAACTTAGAAAAAACTTGTCAAAATTTGATTTATTTTTTTTTATTTTTTATTAATAAATTTTGTTTGTAAACGTCTGGCAAGCGACAGCACGTTACAAAATGGCGCCCGAACAGGGACCTGATTGTAACAGTGAGCGACAGCACGTTACATGTGTAGCGAGTTATTTTGTGTAGTTTTGTTTTAAGGTGTAACCAACCAATCACCACTCAGAAACAGGTGTTTACATTCCATAAACAGAACTTGAGTTTTATACTACCTTAAGCAATCAAGCATAGATGCAGAGCTTTTAGCAATAATAGCGGGAATCTAATAACTCATACAGGATTTGCATTCTTACAAACTCATAAATCATCTCTCTGAGTAATTGCGGCTTACAAACTTTCTATCACAAATTTACCAAACTATCCATCAACTGTTACAAGAATTAGCCAAAACAGAAATTATTCATCTCCAATGGATCCACGGACATTGAGGCATACCAGACAATGAAAAAACTGACAAAGTGGCAGCCTTCAAGTTTTATTTTTAACCGATCACAACTGAAACTTTCACCGTTTGTTATAGGGAAGTCAGATTAATGAAAAATGGATTGACGATTGGTGCAAAATTTCAACCTCCAGATAACTCTCTATAATTCTTAAAAATCAAAATGACCTGCAGATGTACAAGCTAAACAGATAAGTGCAAACGTTTCTCTCGCTCCAGGATTGCGCACATAATAACACAGGAATACTCTAATATTTCAATTCTGCTGATTCGCCATTGTGCATAGAATGTAAGCGTGATACAGAAAACTTAGAACACATCATTTTGAAGTGTACTCTGTGTGACAACCAGCTCAGAGAAAAACTGAAGAAAGAACTTACAAAATTGAATAGCAACCAACCACCAATGCGAACAATCCTTGTTTCCCCAATGCTATTGAAATTTCCTGCTCCAATATACAAGATACATCGTGCTCTGAGGCTGGATGCACATATTAAGAAGAAGTATTAATGTGAAACGGTCTTTTCAGAGTGATATTTCAAAAATCCAAAACTTGCTGTCTTAAGAAATTTGACAAGAAGTCATGAGGCAGACCAAATAATTTAATATTTATTTAAACGAGTATGATTAGATGTGGCTTGCAAAATTTACTCAACAACTTGACGGTATAGATAGGTACAAACAAGTACATTTTAACTGATGTTCTTTAAACGGCACGTTTTGTGAGTAAATAAATACTAATTCTTTCATTTTGGTAGTTCAAATGTGTTTTTAAATAATTTATTTGTTTCATTTAGGATTTATTTTGAAAATAAATTTTCGCTACTTATATCATTTGGTCTAATTTGTATACAATATTTAGAATTACTGTGTTTCATTGTACGAACAATAGATTAAAATTATAAAAGTAGAAAGATAAGCACTACCCAACTAAGCATACAGCCTATTGGACATTAGGGTGGGTCAAAATATATATATATTTTTTTAAAACTATACCTTGGAAAACTTGCCTCTATGATAGACAACTAAAATGAAAAAAAAAAAATTTATACAGTTTTACGCAAAGCTCCACTGTTTGCGTGTGATGGGAATTAGTCAAAGCACCATTCATCACCTGATATGATTTTTGACCAGATATCTTCATCAGACAGTCATCAGAACAAAGGTGGTGGTGAAATAGCAGTGGTGGTCATCAAATGAATCATTTCGGTATATTCTCTTGCTTGAAAGTTAATATTTAGTTCCTTGCTTTAATAGTTCTCCTAAAACCGAACTCTCTGATATGGTCCCTTTTATTTACTAATATACTAAAATTTCATACAAGATTATTGTAGTGCAAACTAAAATGGCTTAATAAAAATTCAATAGTCTTTGAACTAACCTGAGGCAAAGCTGCAATGAGTTGTATATGTTTTCCTCCAGCTCCAGTTACCACTCTAGGGTTAAGTACCGTCTGACGTAAGATTGAGTTTTTAGCAGCTTTAGCTTGTACTGGTATAGCTGCAGAACCACTCTTCTGGTTGTAAAACTTAGAGGTTGGTAGGATGCCGGGACGCATCACTTCAAATGTAGGATGAGTCAAGAGCCAGCTTATTAAATTTGAGGCTGTGGGTGCGTTTGGACCTGAAATTACAAGATTTTTTTAAAACTGCTTAAATCATTCAAATATTTAGTTACAATATTCTAAATTTTCACTGCTGGTAAAAACAAAAAATAAACTAAGCCAGTGTTGTACAGTGCTGAACACTTTTATTATTGTTTAAGGTTCCGAATCTTATAAGGAAAAAGCAGAAACCTTCATAGGATCACTCTAAACGTATACCTGTTTGTTAAAGTTGATTTGCTCCGGAGTAGAACCATGGGAAACTTTGTATATTAACAAATACCGTAATATTAATGTAAAATTTTATACTAATGTAAAAAAAGTATTGTTATATATTAATATTAGCTTATTAACTATTGTTGATGGTTTAAAGTTTAAGCCACATCCCTTTTAGTTTTTACAGGGGTAAAACACTGATGGGTTAGTTTTATGTAGTTTGATCATTGTAACTTGTGCATCAATGAAGATAACAACACTATTGTTAAAAAGTGTTTGAGTAATAAACGTACGTGTTAGTTGTGCAACTCTGTGTTCAAGTTTTATTGTATCATTGCTCTAAAGCATTTTACTCTGCATATGCTTCAATAATCAGAATTAAAAAAAATAATATTTGGTGAAACTATTGTCTGAAGTATCAGTTGAAAATGTTTTATTTAGATATTGCAAAAATATTTTGTTGAATGAGCCAGTTTTAAGTATTTACAAAAATCTTGAAAAAACTACCAACCCCTGCATGTTTTTTACTATAGTTTGGGGTGTATTGAATGTAAGACTTGTTATTAATAGGCCTACCATTTTTGTAAATCTTTCAGGAAATATTTTACTAGCTTGGATTGATTATTTAATCACAAAACTTGTCACGTGATATTTTGGGGATGGAGTTTTTTTTTTAAATGCCAAACTCACCAACATGTAATAGGCGAGGAGAAGAAGTTGAAAACTAGAGGCACTTTATTCTTGAATAGAGAGAAAGAAACAAAACACTAAAGGTTTCAAACAAAACACAATACAAATACCTACAAAATCTATAATGACGATGAAGGGCCAATTTTAAAAATCTTTGCCACTCTCTCGCTACTGTCCTTGATACTCATCTGTATAGACAAAACACATCTAGACATCGACATCATTTAGTGCTGAAATGAGTACTAAGAATTACAGTAGAACCCCAGTAAGTCGGCCATCTTTAAAACAGATCTCCGCATAATCTAGACAGGTTTGGAAAAAAATTATTTTGTGTATAAAAATGTTTTTAGCATCAGCAGTTACTACACTGTGGGACTTTGTACTGTCTGTGTAACAACACAGTCATCACCGTACATGCTTTAGTCACAGACAATACTACTGCACTTGTACCAGTTCACTGCAGTTGTGCTAATACTTACATGTGTTCGTCTGCTTTATTATCAATGTGAGAGTTGTGTCCTCAGCTATTTTCATAATGGATAAAAAGCATAAAAATGTTGTAACAATGGAAAGGAAAATGAAAGCATTGTATAGAATAAACAAAGGTGAACCGTTGAAGATGCTTCTGAGTTTGGAGTAGGAACTTCGGCCATCTCTGATTAGAAGAAAAATATAAACAATATTGAGAACTTTTGCTTCAAAATCATTTCAAAGAACTAATAATTGATTAAAAATGCTAAATTAGAAACACTAGACCTGACTAGATGATGCATTATTTCTTTGGTTTTGTGATGAAAGAGAATGTATACAATCCTTATGCTAATGCAGATGTGTTATCGTGCAGCTCGCAAGCGGCACTCAAGACTCAAGACCGATTCAGCAAAACCTTACAACCTTTTCCACAAAGTAGACTACATGGACAGCAAAAAGTATATTTTTCTTGTGTAAATGTGATTCTAATATTATTTGAATTACAATTTAGTTAATAAATAAGATTTTCTTAAATAAGTACATGATTTATTTTATTGTTTTTTTTTACAATCTCTGGGTAATCTGGACCAGCTTTGGTCCTAGATGATCTAACATAACAAGATATAGTGGATAAGCCAACATAACATAAATTCCTAAGCCAAAGGTGGATATGCACTAGATGGAAAACAGCAACATCTACATTCAAACAAACACAAGTAGGCCTACCACAGGGAGCTATTCTCAGCTCATTGTTGTTCAATATATATATATAAACGACCTACCAAAAGCCTTACCTCAAGATAAACTTAATTGTGCAATGTATGCAGATGACATACTGATATGGACGGCAAGCAACAACAAGAATAAGAACATTTTTGACTCAATGAGTGGTAAGATGAATGCAGCACTGGGGGCAGTGGCAGAGTGGAGCGATAATAACAACATGAAAATTAACAATCAAAAGACAAATTACCAACTATTTTCATTAAAAACAAAGACACAGGAAATACAACTTCAGCTGAAGGACACGACAATTCGGCAGAGTGGGGATAAAAAGTACTTGGGGGTCATCCTAGACAAGAAACTGAACCTAAAAGAACATACAAATTACATTACATCAAAAATCTCTTCCAAGAGTAATATATTGAAAAGACTTGCAGGAAAAAAGTGGGGAGGAACACTGGACTTGCTTAACCAAACCTACAAGACATATATCAGACCAAATTTCTTATATGGTGGAGAGGTCCTTGTCTCAGCTGGCAATGATACTGTGAGGAAACTTGAAACAAGCCAGAACAACTGCCTACGAATAGTAACGGGAGCAGTAAAATCTACACCAATTTCAGCTCTTCATGCTTTCACAAACACCAAACCACTGTCTGATGAATACAAATGCCAAGCAATCATAACTTACGAAAAAATTCTACACCGAAAACATAATAACCCCTGGATTGTGGAACCACTAGTGGAGCAGACGCTAAAGACACAAACGAGCTTCAAACGCCTTGTGATTGATTGGAGACCAGACAATTCAGCGGTTGAACAACCAGCACAGTTGAAGAATCCACTAGACTACATAAGATACAAGATCCGCACACAACTCACAGAACCAGTAAACAAAGCTAATGACAGCCCAGCCAGGGTCACCCAAATATCCTTGGAGACAATCAACACTTGGTATCCATCAGACCAGTGGTTGCGAATATACACAGATGGATCCAGATTTGAGGGAGAAACGGGAGCAGGAATACATTGTGAGCATTTCTCTCACTATTTTGCATTAAGTTCAGCCGCTACAGCATTTGAGGCTGAGTTGTTTGCAATCAATGAAGCACTTAGACAAATGATAATGAGACCTTGGCTGAAGAACAACACAGTGATCCTGGTTGATTCCAAGTCTGCATTGCAAGCAATCGCTAACAATGACACACACACAAGCTCTTTAATTGATTCCATCCAGAGCAAGTACAAGGTGGTAAAAAATCTTACCAAGGAAATAGTAATGCAGTGGATTTCATCACATAGAGGCATAAAGGGCAACGAGCTGGCGGACGAGTTGGCCAGACGGGGAACCCACATAGTGCAGAAGCCAAGAAGAGTGCCCACACTTAAATCAAGGATCAACACTATCAAAAGTAAATCACAAACGGAATCAACTTTCAGAGTCAAGGAGGATATCAAGGACAAGCCGTATAAAGACATAATTAACCTGTACGAAGAAGTCAAAGACCTACAGAGAGGAGAATCAGTTGCACTGTTTCGTCTTGCAACCGGACACGATTGCTTGGCTGAACATCTAAAAAGAATAAAAATACTAAACCAGGATAAATGCACATTATGTGAATGCCCGAATTCCATTATGGACAAGGACCACCTATTGGTTTGCAGGAAGCTGGACATGGACAAGCAGAGGAGAAAGGATTGGCCTGGACTGTACTGGGAAGCACGACAGAAGATGGCGTAAGCCAACTGGAGCCATTTGATAACAACAACAACAACAGATATAGTGGAACTTGACTTATTCAAACTTCTATAATTTGAATTTTTCTCTTGATCCCTAGCATTTTATATACAATCAATGCTAAAAAATCATGGTTAATTTGAATTATATTTTGGATAATTCGAAGTTTTTACGTGTAAAAAGCCGATCGGAAGCCAAACACATGAGTCAGGAATTCCCGAAAAATGATGTATAATTGGCATATGGTCAAAACGCCCACGCCTCTTCCACTCGCTCCCCTATTCGATTGTTTCGCCTACGTGACTAACAACACACCTGTGACGCTCCTTCCGAGGTCAATGCCCAACCCCTTCCATTGTTGTGGAACAATCCACATTTCATAACTCATAACAGTGTCATCCTTACACCTGTCTGGTAGGGTATGCTTGCTGTGTACTGCAGTATTTTGAGTGGTTTGATTAGACTTGTGGTTGTTTAGAAGTTTGGTTTTGTCTGTGTTTTAAAGTGTGTGTACAGAGCTAAGATGTCGTCATCAAAGCCTCAGGTTCCATAAACAAACTTTGACTTTGGCGGAGAATATAGCGGCGATTAAAGACGTAAAAAAGGGAATGAAGAAAAATCTGAAATTGCAAAGGCTTTCGGATTCCTCGAAACATGTTGTCAACATACCTAAAAATTAAGACAAAATTCTTGGTTGTGAAAGTGACAGTGGCAAAGGCCGAAAAAGGTTGAGGAAACCGGAAAATCCAGATGTGGAGCAATGCGTTTTAAAATGGTTTAAGCAAACGAGGGATAACAATACCAGGGGGTATTCCTCTTAGTGGTCTACTTTTAAGAAAAAAAACTGAACAGTTTGCTACCAAATTAGACAAATCAAATTTCAAAGCTAGCACTGGGTGGCTAGATGGCTTCAAAGAACGAAATAAAATTTTGTTCAAATTCGTTTGTGGTGAAAGCGGGGCTGTTAACCAGCAAGAAGCTAATCAATGGAAAAAAGATTTAGAAGAAATGATCCAGGACAGAAACTCAAAGGACATCTTCAACGTTGACGAGACGGGTCTTTTTTTAAATGTACACCAAATAGAACGCTCACATTTAAAGATTAGAACTGTCACGGAGGAAAGCTGAGCAAAGAAAGAAAACCGCTGCTAGTTGGTGCAAACATGGACGGAACGGAAAAGTTCCCTCTGCTGATGATCGGCAAATCCACGTTGTTTCAAAAATGTTAAATCGAAACCAGTGGATTATGTTAACAGCAAAAAAGCGTGGATGACTGGAAGTCTTTTAGAGAACTAACAAAAATTGAACAAAAAGTTCAATTTTTGAAATTGGACAAAAAGTTCATAAAAGAAAAACGAAAAGTCATCTTTTTCATTGACAACTGTACTGCTCACAACACCTTACCAGTGATGGAAAATGTGAAAGTGATTTTTTTCCCTGCCAACATCTCCGTAATTCAGCCTATGGACCAGGGAATAATAAAAATCTAAAAAACTTTTATAGGCGTTTGTTGGTTGAGAATATCCTTACTGGGGATTACGACGCTCTCAAAATCAAGCTCGATGTTCTTCAGGCATCCCGAATGTGTAAACAGGCTTGGGACCAAGTGACTTTGAAAACAATAAAAAAACTGTTTTAGAAAAGCAAGGTTCAAAAAAGAAAACGATGAAGAAAGCGCTATTAAAACTGCAGGGGAAACGGTGCCTCCAAATCCCGGCTGGAATGACGTAATCACCGATCCTGCCATCTCGTACAAGAACTTTGTCAACGTGGACAAAAATTTCGCAGTTTGTGGTGAGCTGACCGACGCAGATATCATCGATGTACTGAACTCCGAAAAACAAGATGGTGACGACGCATCTGGCGATGAACTCGTGGAGGAAGTTCCCGATAAAACTGTTCCGAGTGCAGCCCAAGCAACAAACTACATCACAGAACTTAGGCTTTTTTTAAAAGTAGTAATGACGTAAGTGATTCTGTTTTCCGTTCCTTAAATTTGTTAGATTCTTTTGTGATGACTGAGAGACTTAATTGTAGGAAACAAGTAAAAATCTCAAACTTTTTTGAAAAACAGTAGATTTCTCTAAGACTTAACTAGTTTACTGGATTACTACTATCGTTAAATAGGTGAATAGTACATTTTGGTTTTATTTTATCATTTAAAACTTTTGAAGTTATTCACGACACAATTATTATAGTACCGTTGTCTGTTAATCATCTTTTTTGAACGTAAATCATTATGTAAACGTAATACTGTACTTAGTATATAAGCACTTTACTTGTTAAAAACCTAAGTAATATTATGTTTAATAAAGGTTCTTGGATAAAAACTTAGAATTTGAATATTCTCTCTACCCTTTTCAAAGAACTTTCTTAATTCGAATTTTTGGATAATTCATATTTCTTTATTTTTTTACTAGCAATCAAGTTTTAATTAGTTTTTTGGATTTCACATGCACTTTAAACCTTATCTAAACAAAAATTGTTTTCCATTCTTTCTTTTACAAGAACTTGGTTGTAAATTCTAATTTCAGCATTTATATGTTTTGCATAAGCCTGAAACTATTACTACAAAATGATAGCATATCTATTTCCTATAACACTGCATTAGTACCTGCAAGAACACGTCCAGTTTTCCTCTCAAATACAATGACAGACTGAACCCCACCTTGGCCTTGGTGTTTTTCATTTGTTATAATTGCCAGGGACTCATTAGCATGTTTATTGATACATTCGTCTCCACAGTAGATACTGTTGGATGCAGCTTCCTTCTTGCAAACAATGCACACAGCACTTGAAGAACTTGGCACCACACTATAACCAATTAAAATTTTTTCATACAATCCTATTCTATAAACAAATAGGACACTTCCTATTCTCCAAGACATTTTTTAAAGACAGATGTATTGGTTGGCAATTTTACCAATTTCAAAAACACTTTTACTATTTGAAAAATCATAACCTCTTTAATTTGTAAATAATAAAAACTTTGTCGAAACAAAAACTTTACTGCATAAACAAATTTTGTGAATGTTTACAAAGATATCAGGATTAATCCTACTTTCTTCCAACTTTAAAAATCAAATCATGTACACTACGAGTAAAATATCTTGACCAGTGGCCTACATCAATGGAGGGGGAGGGAGGCCGCCCGCCTTGGCTAATAAACAACGTGCATTGGTTAGTACAAGGCCGCGCATGCGCTGGAGCGTCCTCTTCCCCAACCCACCCTGTAAACTGTTCAAATTTTATCAGTTGCCATAGCTCAAGATATTCCACGTGGAGTGTACTGACTCTCAATTCATAATACAGTGAAACCATGATTTTACAATTTTTAGGTAGAAATAAAAAAATTGTAAACTGTGATAAAGTGTAAAATGCAGGCATTGCTCATTGGTAATAAAAACTTCTGTTTTTTAGGTATCCAAGAAATCAACGCCCGAATACAATTTGCGCTAATTTTATGATATATTTTGTTAAAACCTAATTTAAAATATCACGGTGAATGTTCATGAAAAAAATTACTTCGAATACAATTTGCGCTAGTTTAAAGAAATAACTGTGAATCGTTATTTAAATCATAATAACTGTGATAGTACGCAGAAAAAAATGTAAATTAAATTTCACTACAGCAACTTTTAGTATTTAGTAGAGTACTATTTTTATTAGTTTCCTAATAGTCTATAGCCTTATCAGTAATATCTTGGTATAAGCCAGTTTTAATAAATTGCGAAGGGACAAAGGAAGAACAAACAAAAATTCACAAATTTGTGTTACAGTAGATGCTGTTTAATCCGGATCGGTCAGTACTTGGGTAAATCCTGATCAACGATTTTGCCAGTTTACCAAACATCAGAAAATTATTGGAAATAAACATGATAAATCATGCAAACTAATAACACAGGCTGGTTGATCACGAATTCTTAGCTTTCGCTGAGATTGTTTCAATTACCACAATCGATTTACCTTTCGATCTTTGTACACTGAACCAAGTTTATGATCTAGCTACCCTAATTTAGGCTTTTTGACAAAATGTCTACAACCAATGTGTTTTTGTTGATACAGCAAACTTTTTAAATTTGTCTTTTTATATTGTAAATTGTCAATGCCCATATACAGAGTTATTCTAAATGATGGACCCATTTTTAAAAATTCATATTTTTTAAAGTACAAATCCAAAATAAACAATCTTTATACCAATAAAAAAAGGAAGTATCAAAGTTTTTTCCATACACTATAAGTGTTCAATGTGGCCACAGTAAGCTGCATGGCAAACATCTACGCGGTAGCCAAACTCGTCCCACACACGACAAAGCATAACTACTGTTACTCAGTGCACGGCAGCAGTGATATGGTTCCGCAGGAGTTGTTGGTAGAGGCAGGACATAAACAGCTTCCTTAACATAACCCCATTAGAAATAGTTACATGGGGAAAGATTAGGAGATCTCGGTGGCCAGAAGTGTAGAGCCAGGTCTTCATTTCTCCTGCGACCTATTCAGCGATGAGGAAGAGATTCATTCAAAAAGCCTTGTACATGGAGGTGCCAATGGGGCGGAGCTCCATCCTGTTGGAAAATGAAGTCCTGTGAATTTTCCTTAACTTGAGGGAACAGGCATTGTTCCAACATGTCTCTAAGGTAGGTTATTCCAGTTACAGTTCTTTCCTCAAAGAAAAAAGGTCCATAAACCTTTGTACGGGATAAGGCAAAGAACACGTTTAACTTCGGTGAGTCTCTTTCGTGTTGCAATGTTGAATGTGGATTTTGTAAACCCCATATGCAAACATAATGTCTGTTGACTTTTCCACTAAGGTGAAAAGTCGCTTCATCGCTAAAAATTATACGCTGTGTTCAAATTGCTTAAACCAACGGCTAAGGTTTTTTCTAGTTGGTGGTTCAATACCGCATTTGGCACGAAATGCCCGCTGCACTACAATTTGCGAGTCACTTTTTGCGAACTCAATAGCGCAGAAAACCTTGTGCTCCACAGTAGCCAACTCACTCACAACTGAACAGTGAGTGAACGCCACAAAATGGTGCCTATTGCCGCGAGAACTCTACCGGCCGCTTATGAAACCATCTCCATTTGGCTACCACGTAGATGTTTGCCGTGCAGCTAACGGTGGCCACATTAAACACTTATAATGTATGGAAAAAAACTTTGAAACTTCCTCTTTTCATTGGTATGAAGATTGTTAATTTTTGATTTTTACTAGTACATAATTTTAATGGATTAAAACGCAAAACTAACGTAGACTAAATTTTAAACTTAAGTTTTAAGTAATTTATTAATTGAATAATGAATAATATAAAATAAAACAACAATGACAACAGAGCACAGTACAATGATGAAATGGAGACATAGCAAACTAAGAAATGACAGCTAGTGCCCAAGGTCAACGCAAACCAGAGCATTTTACTGAGAGGGCTCGAGTTGTGTCGGACTATAGGAAGTGCCAAATCATGGGATGATGCATTAAAGATTCTACTGTATGTCATTCGCTTATTATAATTATTTATTAGTGGACCCGGCAATGCTTTGCTATGGCTTGATTTAATTTTAAGGTAGTTATTCCATTTTATTACTTTGACTTAAGGGTGCATATAGTTTTTATCTCATTTAAGAATAATATTATACAAATTTAGATGTATAGTTTGTAGGAAGTTAGTTCAATTTATTTATATTGTATAGGGGTAGCGTAAGATTGTAGTAAATGTAACGTCTAAACACTCCTGGTAATGACGGACGTATGGGATAAACCGTACAATTTTTTGTGAAATAGGTCAAATAGTTTTTGAGTTTATTGAGGACAAAGATAAAGACATCAATTTTTATGTATAGAGAGTACGTTTTTATGTATTGAATAATTCGTAAAAACAAAAATATGCTACATCGTACATCAAACTTAAATTTAACGCAATTTTTTATGTAGACCATATATATCTGTGGACAGTAAAAAAATATTTTTTTGACAGTGGATGTTTTATTTACATTGTTTTAATTTCAATTTAATTCATCCTAAACTATCATTTGCTCTTTACGTACAATTGCTGCTTCATCAAGTATTTTACAGTTAAATGTGTGACACAACTGTACATTCATTTCATTCAAGTAAATGTAGGCCTAAATGAATTGACGACGTTGTGAGCATATTTATGTTCTGTATTTACATCTTGTTGGACTCACATTTTCAACTAAAATATTTGCTAAATCATACACATTTGAATAAACCGGCTTTATAAGAATATTTTATTAATAGCTGACCCGACAGACGTTGTCCTGTCCAATTTTCAATAAATTTGTTTGTGATTGTTTTGTGAATTTTTGATAAGCTGTTGGAAAATGAAAAAAAAAACATAATTCTGCGTCATCATTGTATTAAATGACAGTACACAGCTGAAATGCTCGAAATGTGTGATGTGCCTAGAATGTGATTGTTTCAACCATGCGGTTTTGTTTCAAAATTTAAGTTATGATTGAATTAAGGCAGAATTTCAAGTAAACATTCAAAACAAAGAAATGCTTTAATTCAAGTGGTTTGATGTGACATCACTATTTACTTATTTACAATGCTTTATGATACACAAAATGTTTTGTTTTGTTGTCTGGCGCATAAACAAACAAAGCTGACGGTTTCCCGACAAAATGAATTGACAATGTGAGCATTTATGTACTGTATTTACACATTGTTGACTCACATTTTCAACTAAAATATTTTCTAAATCATACAATTTGAATAAATTTTTTTATGAAATATTTTATTAATAGCCGACTTGACAAACGTTGCCCTGTACACATTTAAATAAATTTGTTTGGGATAGCTGTTGGAAAATGGTAAAAATTAAAGAAAAATATTTATTTCTGAGTGATAATTGAAAAATCGTAAATCTGAGTGATCATTGTATCTATGGATATTAAATGATCTAAGATTGTGGAAATGAATATTAAATGTGAGGAAGAGTACATTCAGAAGAACACTGATTGAAAATTTTACATGCGAGATGATGAATTCTATCGGCAGTACACCGCTGAACTGCTCAAAATGTGTGATGTGTCTGGAATGTGATCTACTTGGAAAAAACACATTTTCAAAATGGTGGATTTTTTTAATATTCACTTTCTATTGCAGGTAAAATAACTCAGATCAGAGAAATGTTAAAACTTTAACAACTTATTGAGAAAGAAATAAAGCAAGACCTACACAAAAATGTATTTTCATTTTTCAATTCATCAATATTTGTAGTCATTATTATACATAAATAATATACAAAATTTAATGTAAGTTTATTAAAAAAAAATATAGATTACATTTTTACATTTGTTACAAATAGTTTTAATTTACCTTCTATGTGTCAGCAATTACTTTACTAGAAATAATTTCAGAAAGCCATTAAAGAAATCCAATAATATTCAGCACTTTAAAATAATGAATAATTTTAATTTGTTTCAACTATATATATAATCATCTATTAATTTAATCCTAAACATGTATCATAAACACTAAAATCATGCAGATAGCCTACAACCAGAGAATACTATGTAGAAACTAACACATAGTAGGAAATAAAATTACAAAACCACAAACAATTTGAGAGCAATCAGCGTGGTTTTAAAGACTTAGTATGCTATTAGCCATGTGGTAATTGATACAACTGCATTCAGGTTTATAACCTTGATATGTACAGAGTATTGCCAGAAGTTCAGGGACTGTTAGATTACATACTAAAATAAAAGCTATTATTTAATGCATTTTTTTAAAAAAATCTAAGGATTTTCATGAGAATTATTATCTTACATTCTACAGAACGAATCACTAATAAATCAGAAGATATATATATATATATATATATATATAGTCAAGTTTCTTTAGGCATAATAATATAGCTTCTAATAAAAAA
>JAGFPH010006165.1:72842-83672 GCA_018207615.1 Philaenus spumarius | reverse complement strand
CGGAGAGATATGCCATATATTTTCTTTTAGTTTATCGTTTTCTTTAAAACCTAATAGCGAAGCAATACTTCCACTTTTGAATTCAATTTCATTATTACAATAAATTTCGGTTTTTAGAGTGTTATTGTTTGGCTTTATTATAAGTTTTGTTTTAGAAAATAATGTAAAGGAAATGATAAATAAATTTTTTTTAACAATATACCTGCAGTAGTTTATTAAACATATACAAAATATTTTAAGAATTTCTCATGCATCAGTTAGTAAACAAATTTTGAATTTAACAGAAATGGCTTTTAAAACTTGGGCTGAATACACAGATCTTAGTTTTGTGCATGATAAATATAATAATGATATATTAATATCGTTTAAAAGAGGAAACCATAGGAAACAGAAAACCGGAGACGCTTGTTTTAGTAACTTCGACGGTAGAGGCCACGTCCTCGGTCACTCGGGTTTTCCGAGACCAGATAATTCGACAGTTGAAATTCATATAGATCAAGATGAAATATGGTGTTTTGAGACAGACATTAAGAAATGTCGTGATGGTCATACAAGTTTATTCAGTGTTTTAATTCATGAAATTGGTCACTCGTTAGGAATATCTCATTCATCTGATATTGATTCAATAATGCATGCGTTACACAATAACTACAGAGAAAGTAAACTTTCAAACGATGATATTTATGCTATACAGAGTCTATATGGTGTGAGAAAAAGAAGCATATCAACAACAACAACAACAACAACAACGACTACTACTACCTCAACAACAACCCCTATTACAACTTCTGCAACAATTCCTGCAACAACTAAAAAACCTGTTGTGGTGAAAAATACAACTGTTAAGCCTTTAGTAGAACCGGATTTGTGTACTTTAACGAATATAAATACATTTTTATTGATCAATCAGCAATTATATATTTTCTACAAGAAATGGTTTTGGAGAGTAAATTTGGAAGATAACCTATCATTTACCAAACCCCAATTGATATCAGATTGGCTTTTCTTTTTACCTTCGGATTTTGAAAAAATTGATTTTCTCTATCAAAGACCTAACGGTGATATTGTTATTTTTATAAAGAAAAAAGTATACACATTAAACTTTCCATCTCTACAGTTAATATATGGGTATCCCATGTCAATAGAAAAAAAAATTGGAAGAGAAAATATTAATGGTATAGTCAATACTTATTCAGGAAAAACAATAGCTTTTTTCGACAACACTTACTACATGGAAATAGATGAATGTACATTTAATGTTAAAAGTTATGGTATAACGTATAAAACATATAACGGATTGCCTTCAAGCATGGATTCGGTTTTTAGATATACTAACGGATTATTATATGTTTTTAAAAATAATTCTGTTTTTGAATTTAACGAATTTATAAATTCTGTAGTTAAGGTGGAAAAAAATAAGTTATCAATTTTTGGAATCAAATGTCTTAAACCACCTTTAAGCAATGCAAATATTTTAGTCAGAATTAAAAATCTCATAGATGAACATTTATTACGACTTTAAAAGTTTCAATACAGTCGGTTACTTCAAAGCTATCTTTTAACCCTAGAACCGGCAATGTTAACGAAAATGGATTTTTTGGCGTGTGCAAGCATTTATTAAAAAATTCGCCAAAAAAAGTAAATTAACCCCAATCCAAAAGTGTTCCATAGCTTTTTTGTAGAGAAAGGTTCAAAGAATTTTTATATGCCAGTAAAAAAATTATAGATGTAAAATTTAGAAAGTTATTAGCTCAAGAAACAAAAAATGTTTAGTAACGAAAAATAAAAGTTCAACTTTAAGTCTACATAAAAAGTAGTAAACATTTTTTGTAATTTTTTCCATAAATGTAAAAAAGTTTCGTAATTTAGTTCTAAATAGAACTGTATAAAAACATTTAACATTTTCAAATTTCTTATTTTGAAAACACGAGATTTTATGTTCTTACTACAAGTCTGCTATCAAAAGTATGCCAAGTTAGAAACGTAATTTACTAATATATGCTGTGCCCAAAAATAAAATATTATTATAACAAAGTGTAGAGAATAAATCAAAGAACTGAACTGTATACTTGTAAATTATCTTTTCATAAAAGTGTTCGACTTAGAAGTATTTGAATAACAAAAGTTAGAAAAATATAGTAAACTCTCGTCTGTACAAGTTGCGCGCGCATTCTCGTATGTCTCCCTATGCTATAAAAGTCCGTTACGCTACAGATTTGAACGTTATGTGAGACCGTATTAGCAGTCACTTTCCCACGGTCCTACACAATAAACTGTTCAAATATAGCAAATTTGGTTTACAGGGGAAGTTAGCTTGAAGAATTATCTTTACAAAGATACCAAAATATCTATAAAAAACTATTGAGGTCATAAAGATCTCACGTGAAATAAATAACGCTGTTTATTGGTTGGAAAACTGACCAAATGCAAGGGTCTACAAAACCCCTTTTTACTTCAATACTATTGGTCCGATTTTTGATTTGATGAAAGTTTTAGATAGGGGAAATTGTGATGAATCCATCGGTACATAGGTTTAACTAAGACAACCTACTGGGCGGGTTTTAGAGATTGACAAAAGTTGAGTTTTTTCGTTATGTTTTGTATGAATTTCCGGGCGCCGATTGATTTGTAGAAAACTAATAAACTGCAACGATGATTACGTATGTAAATATACGATTTAGAAAGAAATTTTAAATACAAAAAATAAAGTTTGAAACATTACCTTTCCAATGGTGTTTTTTTTTTTGAGATTGGAAGATTTTTAGTGGGTCAAATATTCAATACAAACACGCGTTACAAATGTGCTTTCATGATCGCACGAAACGTGCGATCTGCCGGTTCTAGGGTTAAGTGTTATTGTAATAAATTTAAACATTTTATTAATTGATATGAGTTGTTTTTTATAAACTTGTGATAAAATTTGTGATTGGTTGAACATAGATTAAAAATTGTGTTACATTCAATCATGTTGAGGTTTCCATTCAGTAGCTTATTGCACTTCATCACGTTTGCTAGTTAAAAAGAAGATTCTGTGAAAGCGATGTCTGACAACGAAATTGATAGGTTAGTAACAAAGTTTAAAGGTCTAAAACTGTCTGACAACCGTAGCAGAGTTCATTTTCGAAATGATTTGAATACTATTCATTACGTCAACATCAATCCTATACATAAGGCCGCAAGAAATGGTAGTTGTTGGTTAAGATCAGCGGCAGATCGAGCAAAATACGAACGTGAAAACGAAGTTAACAGGTGGTTAGAAACAACAATTACAACACTGCAGGCACCGCCCAAGAAAAATCGAGCTGATTAATTGAATCTACTCTGTTAAAAATTGCAGTTAAGATGGGTTTTACAGCACAAAAAAGACTAGAAAGTATTATTAATCATCCGAATCTTTGCTCTTGTGGGGTAACCAGTGTACATTTAAACATACAGGAAGCGCAGTCGTATATTAATTATGGACTTTCGGAATTTGAACCTGTAACCGGTCATTATACAATGTGTTGCTGGTCTAATCCCCACTCCTTAGAGGGGCCTGATACGTGTTTGTGTTCATTATTTGAGAGCCTTATTCAAGTGTCGTTGCAAGTCTTGGAAGGAACTAAAAAGTGTCACTTATAATGGAATTTATTTTAGATTTTCAAGGTTTTAAAAATGATGCAAATGAATTTATTGTTAAGGAGTTAGCGCTTATATCTACAGATGATACAGTGTACGAATTACATCTTTTTCGACCTCCTTTTGGTTTCAGTCAATTACCTATAAATTTACAAAAGCAAGTGATATGGTTAGAGAGACAGTACCATGGTCTTCGATGGGATTCTGGAATGAAATCGTATAATAGTCTGTTGGATTTATTTCGAAGCATCAACATAAGTGGAAATGTTTATGTTAAAGGAAGTGAAAAAAAATCATATATATCAAATTTGTTGACTGAATTTAATGTTAACGTAATAAACTTTGATGATATAAATTGTCCTAATTTAAGTGTTTTAAAAAAACAATTTTGGAGTGATTTTTACAAACCATGTGTATTTGAACATAGTTCTAAAAATTGTGCTTACATTAATGTACATGTTTTATTACAATGGTGGAAATTAGAAAAATTAGTTTTGGATAGAATTACAGCAGTAAATTTAGCGATAAAAGAATGTTACACAAAACGATATAAAGGTATGCAAGATGAATTGATTAAATATTTACCTAAAGAATTCATTGTAAATCATTTTGAAAATGTAGAAGATATTTTTAACAAACTACCAATTGAATTAAGAACAGATTGCGACATATTAAACAGTTTTCCTTGTGTCAATCATAAAATGATCAATATGCCTTTACAATTAAAGAAAAAAGATTGTTTTTACTGTATACATAGATATGATAATTTTAATTTTAGTCAGTCACTGTAAAGCATGGATCGTGTTAACATGTGTTGTGGTATATTTAATTGTACGAAAGACGATTTAATAAATTCAGGTTTTTTTCGTACAAAATTGATGGATAGTATAGTGTGTTGTAGTTGTGGCTGGCGTCAAGCGTGTAATTCAAAATTAACAATTAGACTAATAACGTTTTTGCATAAAATATCAAATCCTGATTGTGTTCTAAGTTTAAATGTACCTGAACAGTTCAATCATTATGTTTTCAATAAATTAGAAGTTATTGGTATTGAAAAAATAATGAGGGAATCATTTTCGAGCTGGCCGAAGTTATACCCAAATATTGAAGAGATGGTGCAAACGGGATTTTACTACATTGGATCAGATGATGATGTCACCTGTATCGACTGTGGAGTTACCTTAGGAGATTGGCAAGTAGATGATAATCCAAAATTAGAACATAAAAAGGCATCACCTGATTGTAAATTAGCAAATTTGTAAAAATAAATTGTAAATGTTTTTATGTCTGTGTCTGTTATTTTACCTTTGTTTGTTGAACTGTAAACATGAATATAAGAGGTGAAATCGCTAAGGAATTGCATAAACAAGTTCGTAGGAAATTTACTAGTCGTTATGTAGAACTTAAAGGTATTAATGACCTTTATCAAGCTGACCTTGTAGAGATGATTCCATTTGCTAGAATCAATAAAGGTTATAAGTATATTTTGGTAGTAATAAATTGTTTTAGTAAATATGCTATCGCAGTGCCAGTAAAAACAAAAACTGCAATTGAACTTGAATCCTCATTAAAACCTATTTTTGACAAGTATCCTATGAAACATTTCCAGACAGATCATGGCACAGAATTTTATAATTCAAAAGTAAAATCTTTATTAGATAAATACAATATAAACCATTATTCTACTTTTTCTGATAAAAAAGCTTCTATAGTTGAAAGATTGAATAGAACGTTGAAAGGGAAAATGTGGCAAAGTTTTAGTGAACAAGGTAATTACAAATGGTTGCATTTACTTCCAATTATAGTTGATAAATATAATAATACGTTTCACAGAACAATTGGTATGAAACCGATAGAGGTTACCAAGGAAAACGAAAATCTAGTATTAAAAAGAATAATAAAAAATAGAAAAATGAAATTAAATCGCAGCAGAAAGTTTAATGTTGGAGACAAGGTAAGAATAAGTAGATATAAAAAACCATTTACTAAAGGTTATTTACCAAATTGGAGTAATGAAGTGTACACAGTGTGGAAAATTCTACCTACAGTTCCAGTTACGTATTCAATAAAAGATGAAACAGGAAGTTTAATAAAAGGAGGATTTTATCAAGAAGAATTGAGTAAAACAAAATACGGTGATACATATTTAATAGAAAAGGTTTTACGTAAAAAAGGAAACAAGTTGTTAGTTCGTTGGTTAGGTTTTGATAGTTCGAAAGATACTTGGATTAGTGCTAAGGATTTGATATGAAATTTGTAAAACAATCTAATCGGTTATCAATTATAAATTTAGACACTTTAGTCACACCAATTATGAATAATAAAAATAAGAAACATGGAATGTTGTTACCTAATAGTATCAGATGTATTGTATGTGGTCCTTCTAATACTGGAAAAACAAATTTAATAATAAATTTATTGATTTCTCCAAACGGGTTGTATTTTAAAAATATTTATGTGTTTTCCAAATCACTGTATCAACCTAAATATAAATTATTACGTTGTATTATAGATGGTATACCAGAGATTGAATATCATGCGTTCAAGGAAAATGATGAAATTCCTTATCCAAATGACGTAAAGTCCAATTCAATTATGATATTTGATGACGTAGCTTGTGAAAAACAAAATAACATTAGAAATTATTTTACAATGGGACGTCATAATAACATAGACATATTTTATTTGTGCCAAACATACAGTTGCATACCAAAACAACTAATCAGAGATAATGCAAACCTTTTGGTGTTATTTAAGCAGGATGAAAGAAACTTACATCACGTGTTTAGAGACCACATTAATAATGACATGACATTCGAAAAATTTAAAGAAATATGTGCAAAAGTGTGGAAGAAAAATAATAATGCATTTATTGTAATTGATAAGGAGAGGGATATAAAGAAAGGACGTTATCGTATCGGATTTGACACATTCATTATTATTTAAGCTCCCCTCTCTCATTGACTTACTAGTTCTGTGACTTATTTATAATTTTATTGTTAGAGTGTTCAGTATGTCGAATGATTCTTTAGAGGAAGCAGTTGATGAGAAAATTGTTCTCGAAATAAATAAACTGCGTAAAATAATTAAAGCCAAACACCGAGCTCTCACACGAGATATAATGGAAGGCGAACAGCTGTTGGAGAAACAATTTACGTCTATTACAGAACCTCTCAAAAAACTTGTAGATGCTAAGGAAATTGAAGGAGAACATAAAGTAGCCGTTAAAAGAAGGTACGTCATGGATTCGTCGGAAGAAGAAGAAGAAGCACTAGATCCGGACATATTTCCAGAAAAACGAAAAACATTCGAACCGCCTCAAGGTGAAAAACGCAAGAAATTGGTGAATACAAGTTTGGATCATTATGCTGACGATTATGAGGATTACGACTATGAAGATATTGCTCAAACTGAAAGTCGTAAACGTAGAATGTTAAGACACGAGCCTCCCATGGATGATGAAGAAATTCCAGATAACGCTATGGAAGTAGAAACTTCAAAAACACCTCCGTTGACAGCATTACCCGAAACCGTTTATGAATCGATTGAAACGGGAGAAGATTTAATTAAGACGCCAGAAGGTAGAAAAAGTATTACTAGTTTTATTAATGATACTTTTTCAGGCCCTATATCAAGAATATACTTTACTAAATTGATAGATGGTGGTAAAAAAATTGACAAGACATTTGGAATACACGTGAATGGTAACATTTGGATGTTGGGAGATAAAGTGGTCGATTTAAATGGAGACGATCTGATTATTAATGATAAACGTTACACAGGAACAATGGGGCTATACGAATTAATTATTATGGCTGAACCGGATCCTTATACTTTTAGCCAAGAAGACTTACAAGCCTACAGTGAAATTTTAAAAGATACAAATGTATACAGACAAAATAATTCGGCAATAGGAAAGATTAAATCCAGCAGAAGTAAAAAATATAAGAATATTATAGCCAAATTAGTAGGTCCAGCGACTGGTGAAGGTCTAAAAACTAAAGGAAAGTCTAAATGTAACAGAAGTAAACAATTAAAGAAAGTAATATCTAAATTAATAGGTCCGATGATTGGTGAAGGTTTGAATATCAATTCAGATATGGTAGTTACTGATAAAAAACCAGAATACATATATTGGAACGATCCAAATGAACTTTGTGAAAGGTTAAAATTGTTAATAGCTTCCCAGCAAGCGGGTAACACGAGTCATACAAACGAGATCAATTCTATTCTTGAAGAATTAGTTGAAGGTAGCATACTAATAAAACTGTGAGTGTAAAGAAATTCTGTTGTCATATGCATACAAAATAAATCAACACCCATCCGGTCCATCAAGCAGAGGTTTTAATTTGCAGAACAAAAAATGTTACAATGTTAAAGACGCAGTTAAAAACGGTGTATACTATAGTAAGCTAGCGGACAGTACGGGTCATAAAAAGATATTAATTCTATTCTTGAAGAATCAAATAAAACCATGAGTGTAGACAAATTCGGTCGTCATATGCATACCACATCAAAAAGAAATCGCGGTCTACCCGGTCCACCAGGCAGAGGTTTCGAATTAACCCCGAATGGAAATTATAATATACAGAACAAAAAATTATGTAATGTTAACCATCCTTCTGGCGAAAAAGATGCGGTTAATTTGCATACAATGAGAAAAGAATGTTTGTGTACAGATAATAAAAACAATGTATACAACGGTCAAATGAAATTAATAAGAAATATTGCACCACCTGTACAAGATAATGATGTTGTAACTAAAAAATATTTTCATGAAAATTCGATTTATACAAAGGATTCAAGGAATGCGTTGAATTTTAATAAGAAATGATTAAGGGGAGCAGACCATTTTGAATATCCCTATCTCCATCCATGTTAACATAGGTACATTTTTCTCAGGATCTATTTAAGATACAGGGTTGAAATTTTGCAGAGTTTTATATTGATTACTTTTACATATTTAAGCCAGAGTAAATTCTTGTATCTACTTTAGTTTTTTATTTATGAATTTTTTAGAAACTTTTACTCAAATTATTCAAAAAATTGCATTTCTTTTTTAAAAAAACTAAAAAGTAAGTAATATTTTTGAAAAAGCTTTGGTCTATCTGTGTATTGTAATGATATAAATGTGTGTGCAAAAATTCATTCCTGTATCATATACACTTCCTGAGATAAATGTACCTAAATATCAAAAAATGAAACTTTCGGAAAACAAAGAAATGAACACGTACTACTCATTAATGGCCAGATGAGTAGGATGGGTTAAAAACAACAAAACCATAGCAACTGAACAGCTGAATGTAGTGCCTCCTAAATATTGTTTTTTTTCCTGTTACATTCACTATAAAACATATAATATGCTATGAAAATATAGCAGCACTATTTAAAAATATAATATTATGTGACATGAAAGGCAGCTGTGCAGCAGCATTACAAGAGCTAAAATCTGCGTGCAAGCCGTAAACAATATTTTTTTTTTGCCATCAAATTATAAGAAAACCCAGTTGTGTTATATATCACTGTAAAGAGAAAATTTCAGTCTATTAAAAAATACAAAAAACAAAAAACCGCTAAAAATTCGATTTTAAAGTGGTCTGCTCCCCTTAAATAATATAGTGACAGAAGAACTAGATGATGCTGCAACCTTGAAAAGCGTATTTCAAGTTGTATATTTATCATACGCTAGGGATCAAAGAGACAAACATCAATTGATTGAAACTTATGACGAGTGGGTTAAGAAGTTATCGTGGTTACCACCACAATCACCATTACCACAATCTTCAGTTTAGTAAGAAATGCGACGTCATCGAGGAAGTGGTCTCATCGGAGATGCATTAAATAAAGTTATTGACGTACTTCCGATTGAATTACATTTACCAGGCTATCAATATTGCGGACCTGGAACGAAACTCACTAAACGTTTGCAGCGAGGTGATCCAGGTATTAATAAATTAGATGCCGCTTGTAAAGCACATGATATAGTCTACAATAAGTACAAAGATACCAATAATAGAGCCATTGCGGACAAAGAACTCGTGGAGAGAGCTTGGGAACGTGTAAAAGCTAGTGATAGTAGTTTAGGTGAAAAATCAGCAGCGTGGGCGGTAACCAACATAATGAAAGCTAAACGTAAGTTTGGTGGTGGAATTGTAAAAAGTAAAAAAGTAAAAAAATCCGATGTGACGACAAATAAGAAAGTAATTTCAATGCTTACGGATATTAAAAAGAAAATGAAAAATTTAAAAGGCAAAGGTCTGTACGTACGTCCATACAAAGGAGATGGTTATAAAAAGAAAAAAAAACGTCGTACTCGATGAAATTAATTAACTCAATACCCATTCAACCTTTATCGACCCTAGACATACTAGAGTATGCAGAGAAATTAAACATTCCACATTTTAGAGGTGTTTTCATGCGTGACACATTGCCGAAAAAAGGACCATTGTATAACGAATCAGCTATAGTAAACTTGGACAGTTTCAGAGGAATCGGCACTCATTGGGTTTGTTACAAAAAACGTGGAAATATTGTTCAATATTTTGATAGTTTTGGAAATTTAAGACCGCCAACGGAATTAGTAAAATATTTTAATTCAAAACAACGACTTACAATTAATTTCAATTACTCTTCTCGTCAAAACTTTAATACAGTTAATTGCGGTCATTTGTGTTTAGAATTTCTTGTAACACCATGATTTGTCTGTCCGGCAGAAGTTCATACTTTACGTGTGATTTCTTTCCTCCCATCGATTTATCTACATCACAGAAATGGGAAATAGGACTGATTGACTTAATGACATATAATTCAATACCAAATATTGAAGAAAATATCAACGATAAAATGTATTTTGGATCAAATGAATCGATTACGCTGCCAGAAGGAACATACGAAATTGAAGATATACAAGACTATATAAATAAAGAATTGAGAGATAAAGAAAGTAAAACAAAACTTATAATAAAGCCAAACAATAACACTCTAAAAACCGAAATTTATTGTAATAATGAAATTGAATTCAAAAGTGGAAGTATTGCTTCGCTATTAGGTTTTAAAGAAAACGATAAACTAAAAGAAAATATATGGCATATCTCTCCGAATCAAGCCGCTATTGTTAAAGTGGACGTCATACGTATTGCGTGTGATATAGTTAGAAGCTCTTACAGAGACGGTGTTGAAGGTCACATATTGCATGAATTTTATCCTGTAGTA
>JAGFPH010006165.1:50706-72832 GCA_018207615.1 Philaenus spumarius | reverse complement strand
ATAAACTAATATACAATAATCATTTAGCTTAGATATCAAATGTAAACATGTTTGTACGATCCTATATGACAGACGTTATAGTCTTGGACGAGGCTTATGCAAATCTGAAACAGTTAATGTGTTTTTTATCACATTAAGCGGCGATAAAGTGTCGCTAACACATTAAAACATGTTAATGGGTTTTATAACACATTAAGATACGTTAATGTGTTTCTCTACACATTAAGAAGAGTTAATGTGTTTTTTTCAACACATTAACAAAATTTAAGGCATTTTTACACATTAAGTAAGAGTAATGTGCATTTTTAACACATTAAAATGTGTTAATAGGGTTTTTAACGGATTAAAAAGTGATAATGTGTTTTTATCACATTAAAAGGTGTTAGAAAACACATTAAAAGGTGTTAGAAAACACATTAAGAGGTGTTAATGGGGTGATTAAGGGGTCACAAAGGTTATCGTCAACCGGCATTTTTACACTACTTTCTCTGCACTTTGTTGTAATAATATTTCATTTTTGGCAAAGCATATATTCTTAAATTAATATTAGGCCTAGCTTTGTTAGCAGTCTTGTAATAGGAACATAAAAACTAGTGTTTTCAAAATAATAAATTTGAATTGATATATATATATTTTTATACAGTTCTATTTAGAACTAAATTAATTACAAAACTTTTGTAAATTTTTAAAAAATTTACAAAAAACTCGGAAACGTATTCACTGAGTCACGGTAAGAAATGTTAAGTGATTCGTAGAGTCATCGAATATTCTCATTATAGAAAGAGGTGGTATAAATTACCGTTTATCTCACTGATAGCAGTAAGAATATAGCAGATATTTTTGTTCTATTTTATAGAAAATAGCAGCAGTAAAATTAACTAAAATTTCTAATTTTTTGTAACATGTTTTGTGTATTTTTTTCTAAGCGTTGTAAACTTTGACGTGTTGCAACTCAGGATCCGGGCTATACAACAAACTCTCACAGATAGATTGTATACAGCTCTGTATTTATACTGCATTGGATAATCGCCTAGACTCAACCAATGTCTTAAACAGGTTAATGTTTTAAGCCATTGACTCTTTCTCTAAGTATATGTGCAATTTTGAAAAGGTTTGACTATCACAGTTGAACCTAATAAAACAATAAGACTTATTAAACCTATATATACAGGGTGAATCAGACCACAAGTGCACCCGTGCGCAATGTAAACACATATTGCTCAAAGGGACTAGAGGCGAACTAAGAAAGGATTTTAAAATATTTGACATTTAAGGGTTGGAACAACCCCTAAAACAATAAACATTGGTTGTTATACTTTCCTTAAAGCTAGAAAACTGAAATTTTGTACATTTATTTCTTACAAAGTTCAAATAAAACAATAAACCAGTTTAACATTTTATCACGTTCTGCTAAGGTGTTAAAATGTAGTAACAACACAATTAACTATAAATATTAATTTAATACCGCCAAGGAATGTCAAATAGTTGGTACACATATTGCTCATAGGCGCTAGACACGCACTAAGATAGGATTTTAAAATATTTTGATTTCAATGGTTGAAACATCCCCTAAAACAATAAATGTTGTTTGTTTATTTTCCTTAAAGCTGAAATTTTGAACATTTATTTCCTACAAAACACATATGAAAAGTAAATGAGTTTTACATTTTGTTACGTGCTGCTGGGGGTGAAAATGTGAACTAACCCTAAAAACAATAAATGTTTGTTTTTATACTTTTCCTTATTATATGTTTTTTTGCTTTTTCTTTTTATATTTTCCTTAAAGCTAGATACCTGAAATTTTGTACATTTATTTCTTACAAGATCCATATAAAAAATAAACCAGTTGCACATTTTTGTACGTGCTGCTTACGGTTTAAAATGTAATAACAACCCCTAAAAACAATAAATATTATTTTTTAGTTGCATGATTCTTGGATTCCAGGTCACTTTGAATAATATTATATAGGATAATATATTAATAATAATATTAAATATTACCTTTTAATGTTCCGTCTTGTGACTTTTTTGGTCGTTCGAATGTTTTACGACGCATTTCGGGACCGCAATCCCATTGTCAAGTACACTTACACAAACACAATAAAACACATAACACGTTTAAAAAACACAAAAACACCACTGTTACAACACTTTTAAAAAAACATAATTGTGCCGGACAATTATTCATCGTGTAGGTCGTAGTGTGGTCCATGGTACACTGTCGTAAACAGTCAAACGAAATATATATAGTACTGTAGTTAGAAAACCGGTTTAAACTAGCCTAGGGCTGTGTCATATAAACTATTACTTTTAATATCCAGCTGATCCTTTAATAATTTAGACGGATTGTTATTAAACTCCTTATAAATTTCGAATTCTTCTAAGGCGTTCAAAAGTCTACCTTTTTTGCAAATATGAAGTGGAACCAGATTTTTGTTGAAATTAGTGTATGAATGATTACTGTCAATTAAATGTTGAGCAAAGTTAGATTTTAATTTATGCTTGTTTTTATGCGGCAAATGTTCATTAAAACGGTCTTTGAATGCCCTACCCGTCTGTCCCACATAAATATTGTCACAATCATCACAGTTGATTTTGTAAACACCCGACTTCTTTTCGATTGGAATTACACGTTTGGGTCGTAATAATTTTTGAATATTATTGTTGGTGCGAAAAGTGACGGTAATATCATATTTCGCCAATGTATTTTTCACCATATGCGGAACGGTGTTATAATATTCTATGGATACGAATTTTTTATTCTTCATTCGTTCAAAAAAGTCACAAGACGGAACATTAAAAGGTAATAGTTAATATTATTATTAATATATTATCCTATATAATATTAATAAATATTAATTGGTATTCTTTCCTTAAAGCTAGAGAGCTGAAATTTGGCACTTATTAATTTTAAGAAAATATATTAGAAGTAAAAGCTGATCAAAACTCTCCCGATTTATGCATTCGCATATTAAAGACGTTATCTGTAAACATCCAGCTAAGACTGAGATTTACCAGTCTGTAGATTTAGCGGTTGAATAAGAAAACGCTCTTCTCTCTGAATTTTTTATTTTTTTATTGATTTAATTTATTCAGCACATATACCGTGAAGAGGACGACTGACGGGCAGGCAATGAACAGAAAATACCAAACTAATTGAAAATACATGTTATAATTCACTTTCGTGAAATAATAGATGAATGAAAATGAGAGAAAAATATTACAATTAATTATGAACCATAGTGATGCAAAAAACAAAATTCTCTGTAGCGAAGCACGGGTATTCAGCTACTTTTTATATATTTTCTAAGAAGTTTGAAATCTTTTCAAATTTCAGTACCTCAAAAGACCAATTTAGGGGGATAACCTTTAAATGAATTTCAAATTTAACGTTACTGGAGTATTACACAATTTTGAAAGTCTTTTAAAAGTAACCATTAAGAAGAAAAACAGTTTCTACTTAGTTTGTGTCGCTTTAAATCGTCGAAATTAAAAAAGCAACATTTTTGTTTTTGCATTTTTATTCTTAACAGTGACAAATTTTACTATCAGAAACCAACATTTTTCCAAAAATTCTTGGTGGTATGTTTTTACACAATGTTTAATTTGGCCAAAGGTTTTCCAATATTTGGATATTTCAAACTTCTGAGAAATAAATAAGATCGTATTGTCTAAAACATTTCCAAATATCAATGTAGATTGTTTATTGTATCAAAATAAAGGGACCTATAAGGAAAAATGTTTAAATACGAAACATTTTTGAACTTTAAGAGCCCTTTAGTTTGATGTACCAAATGATCCACATTACTATAAAAAAAAAAAATAGTTAAATGCTTCCACACCCCCCCCCCTTAATTCTACTTTTTTTAAATTGCACATTGATTGGTAAAATTTTGGTTTCTAAGTAAAATAAAAAATGTTCAGGTAGTAAAGAAGAAAGTTAGTGACAGAACAATGAAATTGTCTATCAATAAGTTATTATTAAACATTCAGGATATACCACAATAGCAAACAACTAAACAATGACAAAATCAGAATTTTTGTAAATTTTGTCTTTTTTTAACCCCCGACAGAGAGTTGTTATAAGTTTATGTATCTATCTGTGGGATCGTAGCTCCCAAACGGATGAACCGATTTAGATTTTTTTTTGCAAGGTGACTTGATCGGGAGTGTTCTTAGCTATTATTCAAGAAAATCCGTTTGAATAATAGCTTGAGCGATTTGAAAATCATCAGCTTTTTTCTAGTTGATGTGTCAGGGGGTATTAACAATTTTAATTTATGATTATAAGTAATATATGTGGAAAGTTTTTAAAAAAATTCACTGTATAGTACACTAGCATGGTTTACACGTTTTCACCAACCAGATGAAAAAATATGCCTTACGTTTTTTTGGAAATGATATGTGCTGTATTTTATTTCTATAAATGTATTGTACAGTGTATCCAGAATTACTCATCCCAACTAGACTAGGTTATTGTATAGGTCAAAACAACAAGATTCATTACCATAATGTATATTTTTATAAATCTATCTACCTTAGTCGCCTGTCTGATATATAATATATATGTGTTTTTGATCAAACATTTACAACTTCATAATGATTTGAGTCATTGAAACTAGGTAGGGTTTTTCGTTACTAATCTAAATTGCAGATAACATTTTAAAAAAACTATCATATACAGTTTCAGAAATAGCCGCCATATAAAAATGTAATCCTACTTGAAAACGAGCAAGTTCATAAAAAAATAGTAAGAGACGTAAAAAATAGTGCCTTACCATACGCCTCTTTAGTTTAAAGTTATGCTACAGTTATTTCTTTGCTTAAAAATGGAAAAAAGTTTTAATCAATAATTGCAGGTCTATTTCCGCTTACCAGCAGGGCCGTCGAAAAAAATTCCGGGGGCCGTCACAAATACAAATTTTGTGGTTCTCCAACCATTGGCGGATACAGGAGGGGACTGCCATGGCTGCAGGCTGCAGCCCCCTCCTTTGGGTTATTATAATTTTTGTTTAACCCTCTACGTGGCAGACTGCTCAATGGAGTAATCTCAGACAACACAACTTGTATCGAATAATGTCACCCACTAAATATTATCCAATATCAATAAAACAAAAACCATTGGAAAGGAAATGTTTAAAATTTTTGTATTCACAAATTTGTTTTAAACTTATATTTACAGAATGTATTTAATCATCGTTGTAAAATTGCAGTTGTCTAACTCAACTGAAGCCGCGTGAAAAAGCATAAGGAAATGAATCAAACTCGTAATTTTGCAATCGATGTACTGTATCTATACAGGGGTGGCAAAAAGTCCCGGAACAACCCAATATCTTTTTCCAGGTTTCACTTAAACAATTGAAACTTTGCAAATTGTTTATGGGTATAAAAAACTACTTTTTTAGAATATGGCTGATTTTTCACCTCCTCTGGGGGACGGCCCGTCAGGAGTAGGTGAAAAATCTTAAATGTAAGCATGGGTTGTTATGCATATCATTTTAAATGTCTTGATGAGACAAACACAACGACATAATAAAAATGAAAAATGGATGATCCTGAAAAAAGTTATGGCTGTTCAAAGTTTTGATATGCTGCATGTTAAATGAGCCTTATTCTAAGTTTAATTTATTTTTACATGTTCCATGTATTACACGTTCAACTCTGCAAATTGTTTACGGGTATAAAGAACTACTTGTTTATGCTACAGTTGATTTTGCATCTCCTCTGGGGGACGGCTTATTGTTCGCGTAAGGGAATGAGCGAGCGTAATGTAAACAATTAGCATGGGTAAGGTAAATTAGCCCGATTTAAATGTACCAAACGGATTCTGAAAGTAGAAATTAAAATCTACAATTCTTATATCTTTGATTTTTTTAAGGTTGATAAAGTATGATAAAAATGTTTCAGAACATAGCGCAAAACGCGTAAATTTGCTAGCGACGCCGATGGTAAATTTGCAAGAGAGGCAGTGGTAGTGTAAGAAACAGCAGCCTGCCGTTCTCTTCTCCTCAGCATTATGCAAGATAATTGTCTAAATTGTTTATACTGCAATTGTGCAAAAACTATTAATGCGACAAATACACATACTAAACAATAATATTCCGAAAGATCTGTTATAAATACAGTATTATAAATTAACAAAGATATGAACTTTTGGATAGTAATTTTTAATCGTTTTCCGACTTTTCTCGGTCCGATCGGGGTTTTCAAAAACCATTTTGTAGGTTTTTTAATTCTCTACAAATGTTCCGTTGGAAATATCGTGATCCATGCATACATTTTTATAATATCAACAAAAAATCCAAAAAGTCAAAATATATTGTTATTTTTGTTTATAAAAAATGCGCAAAAATTCCTTGCCTGATATGTTTTTTATTTTATAACAAATTTTAAAACTTATTCAATAAAAAAGAAAAATCTCTATTTGTTGGGCTAATTGTTTTACGGAGCCCCCGCCGTATGGAACTCTATGACTTCAATACGTGAAAGCTTGTTGTTATGTTGTTTTAAATTTAGTGAAACAAAGTGGATTTAATGATCGTGTTGTGGAGTTATTGATTTTAGTACCGTTCCTGTATCCTGTTAACTCTTTAATGATTAGTGTTAATTTTATTCTTTAATCTGTAAGAAACTCTTGCTCTTTCAAGACAATATTTATGTCCTAGAAATGCAATAAAAAGCTATTTCATAGAGTTTATATATATATATATATTATAATGCCCCAGACCCGTTGTTGTTAAATTCTCGGAAATGTTGTTTTCGACTTCTTATGATCCCTCCCAAAATTAAATCCTGTAACCGCCCCTGACACATACATACATTGGAAAACAACATACACACAAATAGAAAATTACAAATCTCTTGAAACCAAGCATACAAAATGTACAAAATTTCAAGTTAAAGATTTAATATAACTGCACTTCTAAAACCAGGTAAACTCTTTGAACTTGAAAGTACACTAAAAGAACAGGTTTTCCAAATTTTAGCTTTATATAAATAAAAATTAGACTACATATGAAATTGCTACGGAGTTTGCTGAATTTTTAAAAGTAAACCTAAAAAGTAAAATGTTAATTTTATAACTAATGACAAAAAAATAATGTTAAATAATGTTCTCTATCACAAATAAAAATTACAAATTTCCAAACATCCTACCCGTTAGAGTAACTTCACAAACGAGGACGCGACCGACTGACGGTACAGTCCCAACAGAGAAGGTACAGTCCGCGCGGCGATGCTGCTGGCGGTACCTGTTGGCCTCGACCCCAACTAGCCTTTTTCGACTGTTGAAAAGTGTTACCTCAGATAACATGGGGGTTTCGCTTCTTATAGTGTTCTTTCTTCAATGCTACAACACTAGTCACTGCCACAATAAGACTGATTTTGGTCAGCTATTGTGCCCGGTGAGTCCCCCAATGTTTGTAGAAAAGACGCCCCTCTCCACCCCCCGTCTACTACGGGTACCTGATTCCCACACGCGCAGCTGAAGTCCTCGATCTGTATATTTTATTGGAACTAAGCGAGAAGAGAGGCGTTGAGGTACTCATCCTGTTCTAAGCAACAGATCGTCTACTGGGGCTTTTTACGTGATGTTTGAAAAGCACAGACAATATCAAGATAAGTTCTTCCAATATTACAGGATGTCTGTTGCCTCGTTTGACGCGCTTTTAATCTGATCGGTGGTGTTATTTTGAAGAAAGATACCAACATGAAAAGAAGTATCCATCCAGTTGAGAGACTTGCCATTACCCTCAGGTAAGTAATTTTTTTTTAATTTTTTTTTTTTTATATAATTTATTATTAATTACAACTAGGCAGAGCCTATCAAGCAATATACATTTAATATTAAATAACACAGTTGGCCGGAATATCACCCATTGATGCACTCCTCTCATGTGTAATCATGTGTAATTTTCACTAATCAAAGTTCAAAAGGCTTCGTTCTCTTCAGCCGGCGAATCTCCCCAGAGCAGTTTAGTAAACAATTCATTTCATAATTTTCGTGTTGTTGAAGCCTATGTTTGTGCTTCTCTGCATTAAACCTTGGTCCATCTGGCTCCGGATGGTAGTACCTCGTGAGGGCCCCTTGCCAGGGTTATGGTGAAGTCCTCAACGGCTGCTGCGGTGGAGAATAAGTTCTTCGGTACATCGGAGTAGGCGGAAGAGGCAACCCAGTTCTGCTCGGGGTAAATAATGCAGGAAAATAACAAATATGAAGATGGAGAAAGATAAAGTGAAGTTTACGGAGCAGGGGAGGGATACCCCAGTTCCGGTCGGTAGCGTGAGTGGTACTGCAGGCTCTGATCGACCGTCAACCAGCGACTGCAAATTATTATCATCAACACTATCTCATGAACTACTGCCTAATAAGGATCCTTTCGCAAGAAGTTCTACGATATCAAGATCCCCAATTAAGAATGGGAGCTTAAACATAGAGGAAAGCAATAGCCATATAATGAGGGAAAATGAAGATCTACGTCGGAGACTGGAAGAGATTGAACTTAGTATTAAAGTACTAGGAAAAGAAGTTTTAGAGCTAAGATTTGAAAATAAGGAGCTTAAAAAGGCCAAAAATGTTGTGCTTAAAAACAAAAATGATGAATACTTAGGAAAAGAAAGTGAGGACCTTAGATATACACTAGATGAAGGTAGGCTTTCTGTTGATCAAATGAGAGAAGAAATGTCTGAGTTAAGAAATGATAAAGAGAAGCTTAGCAAGGCACAGAATTCAAACGTAAGTAGTTTGGCCGAAGGCAATCGGGCTTGTAGTGAAAATCAGGAATATCACACAGACGAAGAAGAATTAAGTAAAGAAACTGAATGGATTATTAAAAAGAGAAGACCAGTTAAAAAAAGGAAAGCCAATTTCTCACCGGAGGTTCAAGAATTATCTGAAAATAACACGGAAACTCCACAATTAGCAAAAACAACAACACTAAAATCGAGAGAGCAAAAACCTCCTCCGATCAACATTGTTGGTGTGACATAATACAGTACACTACAATCTCTGTTAAATGCTGTCACGATTAAGGATCTCAAAATTATTTCCTTGAACAACAACATCTGGAAGGTCAATACACCTGACTCTGAATCCTATAGATCTTTAGCCCAAAAACTAAATGATAATAACATACAGTGGTATTCATATGAAAATAAAAATGATAGACCGATCAAAGTTATGGCAAGAGGTCTTCATTCATCTTGCAGTCAAGATGAAATTGTTAAGGATCTACAAGAAAAAGGTGTAAAGATAATTGATGCTGTCAATATCCTTAAAAAAGAAAAAGTAGAAAATGATCAAGGTGAGATAACAATAAGAAAAATAGGTCTACCGTTGTTCATGCTAAGCTTTGACCAAAAGGAAGTCGTTAATAACATATATAATATAAAAACTATACTAAATATTGTTGTTAAAATAGAACCACTGAGAAGAAATTACACTTTAATTCCACAATGCAAAAAGTGTCAAGGATTTAATCATACACAAAGGTACTGTCAAAAGGAACCAAGATGTGTTAAATGCGCTGGAAAACACATAACATTAGCCTGTACATTGAATAGAAGTAATACTCCAAAATGTGAAAACTGTAATGGATCGCATGCTGCAAACTATAGAGGGTGTGATGTGGCTAAAGAATTACAAAAGAGAAGAAATGCTATGATAAGGGATAAAACTCAAGTGCGAAAGTTTAACGCTGCAGATCAAAATTCAAATAATGTGCCTAAAAAACTAGAAGTACCGGTAACTAGTAATACACAAGACCCTGGATCAAAAACCTATGCACAAATAGTACATAATGAGAAAACAAGTATAGATAAGGCTATTCAAGGTATATTGGACAGGCTAGATGAACAAGATAATGTAAACAAGTTAATAATTGATAAGTTGGATAAGCTGACAAATAATCAAAGTAAAATAGAGTTAATGAGGAGAAAATTATTAACACCTTAAGAATAGTAACATGGAATTCTAACGGTCTTCTTCAGCATAAGTTGGACCTGGAATCATTCCTGATTGGAGAACGAATAGACATCTGTTTAATTTCAGAGACAGACTTCACTAAACATTCGTATCTCAAAATAAAAGGCTACTGCGTATATCATGTGGAACATCCAGCAGATAAAGCAAGGGGAGGATCTGCAGTAATTATAAAACATAGTATCAAGCACTATGAGGAAACTCAAATAAAAATTGGCATAATGCAAGTTACAACTGTTAAAGTGCACATGAAGAATAAGCACTTTAATGTATCATCTATATATTGTCCACCAAGATATAATTTAAAAAAGGCAGACTACATGAATCTTTTTGATATGCTGGGCGATAACTTCATTCTTGGAGGTGATTTTAATGCGAAAAACACCTTTTGGGGATCTCGACTTACTAATGCAAAAGGTAGAGAGTTATATGAAGCAAGTAAGGAGGTTAAATGTGACTTCTTTTCAACTGGTAAACCAACTTATTGGCCATCAGATCCAAGAAAGATACCGGACTTGATTGACTTCTTTGTGGTGAAGGGCGTATCTGACAACTATATCCACTTGAGTGAAAGTTTTGATTTGGGCTCTGATCACTCTCCTATTATTTTAACATTAAGTCACAGCATAATACAAAGAGAAGAACCACCCAGATTAACTAATAACAGGACTAACTGGGAAGGTGTCAGAGTTGAACTTGAAAATAATATTGACCTGCATGTTCCCCTTAAAACACCAATGGAGCTCGAGGAGGAAGTTGAATTATTTGTTGTTAATATCCAGCAAGCAGCGTGGAACAATACACCTCAATTAACTAAACGATACCATAATAGCAATACTTACCCACTTGAAGTGCTAGAATTGGTTAGTAAAAAAAGAAAAACGCGAAGAAAATGGCAGCAAACTCGAGTTCCTCATCATAAAACTGAACTAAATCGTATTAGCCAGAAACTCACAAATTTACTACAAACTATTAAAAATGAATCCATTGCTAGATACCTTGAAAGCCTTTCAGATGATAAAGAGAGCGAACTCAAGATATGGAAGGCCACTAAATATCTTAAAAGGCCTAATATCCAAATTCCACCAATCAGGAAAAATGATAATACATGGGCTAGAAGTGATAAAGAAAAGGCAGATTTGTTTGCTGAATACCTAGAGGAAACCTTCCAGCCACTTACTAGACAGACAGTTGAAAATATAACAACAATCAAGAACAAGGATGAATTTCAAATTCGTAAAGTATCATTTAAAGAACTTAAAAATGAAATTAAACACCTCAAGGATAAAAAAGCCCCAGGATATGATCTTATCACGAGTGAGGTGTTAAAAGAATTGCCATATAAAGCACTAAACAAATTTATTCACCTTATTAACGCCACGTTTAGGCTAAGGTATGTTCCAAGACAGTGGAAGATTGCAGAAGTGATTATGATACCCAAACCGGGAAAAGATCCTAATGATAAATCATCATACCGACCAATCTCCTTGCTGCCAGCTATGTCAAAGATTTTTGAAAAATTACTGAAGAAACGCCTTAAGCCAATCATTGAAGAAAAACAACTAATCCCTCACCACCAGTTTGGCTTTAGAGATAAACATTCAACTATAGATCAAGTACACAGAATCACACATGTAATAGAAAAAGCCTTGGAGGAACGCAAAATTTGCTCAAGTATATTTTTAGATGTTGCTAAAGCATTCGACAATTTCTGGCACAAGGGATTAATTTTTAAACTGCAGCGCGATCTTCCAGAGTCGATTTGTCAGATTCAGGAATCTTACCTATCAGAAAGATGTTTCAGAGTTAAGCACAAAGGGGAGTACTCTGAATTGAAAAGCATTTCAGCGGGGGTACCACAAGGAAGTGTCCTTGGACCTTTGCTCTATCTCTTGTACACCAGCGATATTCCCCAAGAAAATGGTACAATTACTGCGACTTTTGCTGATGACACAGCAATCTTGGCGACCGGTAGTAATGTGGAAGAAACAACACAAAAACTGCAAAGAGCGATTGATAGAGTTAGCATCTGGATAAAGAAATGGAGATTAAAATTAAATGAATCTAAGTCAACCTTTGTTAATTTTACAACTAGAAAAATAAATCCAATTCCTATTAAAATAAATTCCCATTTAGTAATTCCGGCTAATACTGCTAAATACTTGGGCATGACACTCAATGCCAAGCTACACTGGAAGGAGCATGTTAAAAAAAAGAAGGTAGAATTGAATATGCAATTTAGGAAAATGTACTGGCTACTTGGGAGAAACTCACAATTAGATCTACACAACAAACTGCTTCTCTATAGGCAAATATTGAAACCAGTGTGGACCTATGGATTACAGTTGTGGGGTTGCACAAAGAAGACAAATGTTCAAATTATACAAACATTTCAGAATAAGGTTCTGCGGAGCATTGTTAATGCACCATGGTTCATCCGCAATGATAGTCTTCTTCGTGATCTTAAGATGAACACCGTCGCAGAAGAAATCAAAAGGTAAGTAAATGTTAGTGTACAAATGAAGGTGGTTTTACGAAGTTACAACAAAAACTAGTGCACTCGTTCGCCTTTACCACAAATTCATTTTTTCCCCAAATTTGTCCACATACAATCATAATTAATGTGATTGAGACGTATTCATAAACATGTGAAACATATTGAAAAGACAGATTGAGGACAGCGAAATCAACAACCTCCCTTCCAGCGAATCTGTGACGACAATAGCGTCCGAATAGAAGGAACCACCCGGCAATGCCGTCGCGAATGATGGCATAGCGTTCGTTGCAGGACAGGTCTTCTGCGGACGGTAAGTGCGCCCATATAGATGCTGCACATAAACGTTCATTGACCTGCAAAACGAAATATAGCGCGTCTCATTTGCCGTCCGTATAGAATGGCCCTTAAACTTTATTGTTTGGAGTTTTCTTTTTTCCTAATTACTATATTATTTGTTTGTGTTTTCAGAGTTAGTTTGACGTACAGTTTAAGAATACGAACAAAATTGATCATTACCTCTGGACACATGTAGGTAAACAATTATTACCATATTATATATTACAAAATACAAAATAATAATATCGATATCACTTGGTATTGATGATATTGATATTTTGTTTCGATAATATCGTGATATGGTGAGAGCTTGATATCGAGATCAATATCGAATATCAGAAACTACCCGATATCGCAACAACAATACCTTTGTCATTGTCCAGATCTTCCCTCCCCCATCCCTACGGCCTACTTTAGTCGGGCAGTTAAGTGTTGAATTTTGTTGTTCCTTTAAGTTACCTTCCATAATGCCGTAGCTGGCGAAACCTAGGTCGGTACTGCTCAACAAAGATTTTGTGAAAGTACAAAAAAAGTTTATAATTTATTACTTATACACAAATTATCACAAATAATACATTAACTTAATAAAACGAGTTTCGCTAACAATTCCGCTATTTTCAGTAATGCACGATCTACAATAACCAAATTATTACTTGCTGTTGAGTTGTCAATTTATAATTTGGTTGTAGGAGATGGTGTATCGCTGAGAATGGCGGTGTTGTTATGAAATTACATTTAATAAATATGCGTACATGTATTATTTAGATTGTATTCTTTTAAGTACATTAACTTACAATTAAACAAATAAAAGAGCACTGTGGCGACAAAATCACACTGGTTTAAATAAAAACCCGAACCACAAAACAAGGAACAAAAGCAATAACTAAACAACTAAATTGTCAAGTTATGTTTAATACGTTACCCTTATGTACATTTCGATGACATGGTCATCATCCTCATAGGGTTTTAACACTACTACAGAGTAGTTAAAACCCTCTGAGAATGATGACCATGTCATCGAAATGTACATAAGAGTAACGTATTAAACATAACTTACAATTTAGTTGTTTAGTTATTGTTTTGTGGTTCGGGTTTTTATTTAAATCAGTGTGATTAACTTACAAGTTAAGCTTGGTATTTATGTATATGCCCACACACCAAATGACTTTGGTAAACCTGAACTACCCCTTTAAGAATAAAACCATTCCTATTATGTTTAGACAATTATGAATTGTAATTGTATGTTCGTAGTTAAATTAAATAATTCACTTTATGACTCATAAATCACTAGTCTTATTTTTGTTTTGTTGTGTCTGCCCTATTCACTTCGTAAATTATAAAACGTATTTTATGTTATTGTCAATAATTACCGTAAAATAGTTAAAGACCATAGATTAATAATTATAAAACACATTGCAGAAAAGATGTTTTGTGAATCATAGAAAATCTTTACGTCTTCGGATCCTTCATGTATCATTAATGTCGACTTGTATTACAAAAAAAAAAGGGACGAAGGGACATATTGAACCTGGGGTCCATATATCGGGATGAGACCACTTATATAACACTTTCCTTTCACTAATCAAATGAGTTTCATGTCTTCTATTCCGATAATTAAAAATACAAAAAACTTCATTTAAATACTAAACAAGTTTCATCTACCACACGAAGCCTACAGTTTTGGTCTGAAAACATATAAGGTCTCAGCTGAGTATAAGTAGTGATTTTTTTTAAACAACTGAGGAATAGTTGCTGACGAGTCACCAAGTACTCGGCTTATTCCAGTTACATCCTCGTCTTATGCTAGTATAGATCGATCCCAGTTATTGTGGACAGAATTACTGTAAGAAAACATCCAAAACTCCATACTCAAAATGAATAAAAACAAATTTGAGTGATAAGAACTATTACTTGTACAAAGCTTTGTCATTAGTAATATTTTTTCTTGGCTGTTTTTTGGTAGTAGGATGATGCTTAAATCGAAAAATGCATTAAGCTGGCAATTGGATGGACTGCTAAACACAACACGAACTATGACAACACTGTTTCTTCCCATTGGATATCGAATATGACTTTGTATGGGTGTTGGGTGGAGGGAGTTTTATTTCCTACCTACTCTGCAGTATCCACATGATTTATTTAAGGACTGCGATTCAAAACAATAGTAATTTATTTGGAGTGTGAAAGTATCTTAGGCTATACTAGGTATACTTAAGCTATCTCAGGTAGCTATCGAGATTTACACAGGTTCCCGTAAGACGTGCGTCAGTTTCCTCTATCCGATACCTGGCGGTGCCCAACTTGCTATAGAGCAGTGCACATTTGCAGCCACGTCCTATCCCCCATCTACGTGGAATTTGTTTTTACAGCCTTTCAACGCCAAGTCTGACGAAAATATGAACATAGACACCTAATCAAAACTTAGCCTAGATTATGTTTACAATTTCAATCGAAACAAGCTTCTTATAATGTCTGGAAGTTGATTATATTTGCATATGAGTTATAGACCTAATGAGGCTACAATATGTGATATCATTGGCTTTGAGAATATAAAATTATTATAAATACATACAACCTTTTTATCAATATCAATGTATTCATTTATACAAAATTTTAAGATGAAATACCCTTTCGTTTAACTTCGGAAATATTCATACAGTTTCGTATAACATAAGAAACATATACCACTATTCATTTCTTCATCATAATGTTAATAACTTATAAGCCATTTGATAGGCTATATAATTATGAAACAAAAATCAATTAAAATATAATATTTGTATCTTCAATTTGTTATATAAAATGTACAAAAATTATAATTTTTAGCAAATAATCTAACAATAATGTACGATCAATTACGGTCGGTGGCAAATGAGAGACTATCAACGTTTGACGACTATCGGAAAATCTGCGTCGGACGCACATTGAAATGACGCAACGTTCCGCGTACATTTGCAGACCTTGAGTTTATTGAGGTGCAACTTCTATATATGTAAGATAGAACCTCTAATAGTTCTTCAAATACCTTTAGTCACATACTCGGAATACACAAAATGAGATCTTTAATTTCACTACATTTTATTACCTATAACATTTTTTTAAAGCGCGATTTTAGAATTCACAAATACAGGCCCGAATACACATTTTGTATATCCCTTCGTGCCTTATGAGTAACATAAAATTCGTTCTAACAAATCCTTTCGTTAGCCTTAGTTCTAGCAAATCGTTCTACTTTCAATTTATGGAGTGGAGCCCTAAACATAGTTATTCCAAAATGTCTCTCAAATCCAGTATTGGGAACAATAACATAATTTCCGTGAAATTTCAATACAAAAAGTGGTAAAATGAACACACTACAAGCCTGAGACACCCCTGATGATGGAACTATAAGGGTTAATTTATTACTAGGAATAATAATCAGTATTGATTACATTAAAATTAAAAATTTGCAGGAGATTTTACCTTTAACAAATATTCTTAAGACAGCTACTATTGTCTACATATATCTACTCTGTGGATGAATTCCGTGTACTGTAGCCGGCCTTCAAGTAATGGATGTGTTCTCCAATTTTACATAAACACATTAGTTGAAGCCTATGATTATTTGCTCAAAATTTGATTGCTTTAAAATTGATATATGCGTTGCAGTATTTTTAATAACTATTATATTTAAACTATGAACATTATATTTTTATCAATTATTGTATAATTTAATTTTTAATACCATTTTAAATTTTATTGCTTGTTTCCCCCTTTAATAATTAAGATTCCTTATCTTTGTGAAAATTGTACGTGTTTGGCTATTTTTAATGTTCATTTATATTGGACGTAGCTTAAGCATATGAATGAATAAGCTGTCATGAAGATGTGTTTTTGCTGTAATAAACGAATAAATAAATACATTCATAAATACATAGAGGCGATTTATGGATGTGTAAATTCACACTTCAATTCTCTAGTCCGAACGCGTCCTCAAACAAGATAGTTGTCGGCCATTTCCACCTACGTCTTTGTTTAATTTTGAAGTACCTTGGCAGAAAACTGGGTGCCATGAACAGACGACGGTAGTTCAAGCAGTGACGATGAAACTGAATCATGTATTATGTTTAAAGTCAAATTAATTAATAGATCCTTCATAAATAATATCTATCTACTATTGTGTATAATATCTATCGATTTCTATACGATTTACACTAATGATCGAAGGTACTTGGTAGAATTAAATTTTAATGAAAATCAACAAAAACTATTTTGAGTAAACTCTATAAAATATATTGAGTCTTACCGACCATGGTTTCGCCAACGATGGCATTGACAAGGCACTTTGACACAGATGAGAATATATTATAACCAACTTCATTGGTAACGTTAACTTTGCGCATTTCAATATACAGTATTAGAAAAGAAAAATCACTGTAAACCAACTTTTTACTGTAAGAACATTTTAAGGAAAATGTTAGTAAATGTTAAGGATAAAATACATAACATGCAAAATATTTTTGTTAATAAACTGACATGTAACATTTGTAATGCATCTTATGTAGGTCAAACAGGCCATAGTTTTAAATGTAGATTAAGTGAACACGAACAAAGTTAGCGTTTGGGCCATAAAGACCTTAGTGTTTCCAATCATATAAAAACTCATTTAGTGGCAGATTTTTCAATAATATTAAGTATAAAATCTCCGTCTCAATGAAAAAAGTAGAAAATTATATTCATTAGAAGCGTAATAAATTAAGAGATTATTTTGTAGACTAAATAATCAGGTAGAATTCACGTCAAACTCAATCTTGCTTAAACCATTGTCTTCCCTATGACCATAGATCTCCCACGCCCACCACACACTTTCCCTTCACTTTCGTTTGTTAGCCAAATAGCTGTTCTCTGTTGTAATATGTATATGCCTGTTTACTATATTTACCTTATGTCTATGTTAAGCTGCTTTGTCAACGCCGCGCAGTAGCTGGCGAAACCACGCTCGCCAAGACTTAATACATTTTTCAAAATTTACTAAAAATTGTGTTTGTTGTTTTTTCATTCTATAGACTTCGTCCAATGTGATTAAAGAGACTGTATTCCTGTATCAGTGTTGATAAAATACGTTAAGCGATTTTCCAGCCCCAAAACGACCACGAATAGTTAATAATTTTGACGGTGATTGCTTTAACATTTCCCGTGTTATTTAAAAAATACATCTAATGACCTTCAAAATGACAAATAAGTGTTTTTAAATTATTGTGTTTAAAATTATTCTGAAAATAGGTCCATAAGTAAAATAAAGCATTAATAGTTAGTTGTTCATGTTAACATTTTTTATATAGTTTTTTATTTTGTTTTTCATAGTGCTAATATACAAATACAAAGTACTAAGCACAATAATATTAAACAAAGTTGGAAGCTTCTACGTAGGAAACCAGTCAAAGAAAATATAACAAATCATATAAAAATAGAGCCCCTTTCTAACATTGTTTCTGTCTTTTGTACGGCTTGAAGTCCCGTTTTGATCTATCTTGAGTTGATCACTTCATAAACAAAATGTAGGCCTAAATTAAAACTTCGAGATGAAAGTAGTAAGTGTAGAAAGTAGATCTGATTTTTTTAAAGTAAAATACGTATTTCTCTCTTATATTTACACATTCTACAATGGATCTTATATGACGATTGTTTAATGTTTTACCACTATCTTTAATTTGGATATGCATGAGGCTACTCCTTCCCCTTAAAAAGTAAACAAGTACTCATATGGTTAGTAAACGCTACATGAATTATTTCAGTGATAATTTTCTCGAATGTGTTATACATTTTAAATCACTTCAGTCTCAATTTGAACATATCACTATGACATATAGCCCAAGATACACACACATGCCCATGCTTAATTCATCATCAAAATGTCATCGCGATCGAATACGTATTCTGGAAGTTAATTAGTTATAAACAAACAAGCTTATAAATATGTATGATATAATCTAAACAAACAACCTTCCAAATATTTATGATATAGTATAAACTAAACAAACAAGATTCCAAATATGTATGATATAGTATAAACAAACAAGCTTCCAAATATTTATGATTTAGTATAACCTAAACAAACAAGATTCCAAAGATTTATGATGTAATATAAACAAACAAGATTCCAAATATTTATGATATAGTGTAAACAAACAAGCTTCCAAATATTTATGATATAGTGTAAACAAACAAGCTTCCAAATATTTATGATATAGTATACACAAATAGTTTTTAAAAGTGTTTAGAGTAACTAGTCCTAAATATAAATGTAAATATTATTACAATTATTTGTTAGTAAATTAAAGTATACAAACCAGAGCTTCAAAAACATCGTAATAGAAATAGTTCCAATGAAAGATATTTATCTTCCTTTTATCAGATATTTGTGAAAGTTATGCATTGAAAAAAAAATTTTTTTCAAATAAACTTTTAACAAAGGAAAGGAGACGACATAACTCATCTCATATAATATTCTAACAACAGAAGTAATTTATCGTTTCGCGTAATCGCTCTTGAACATGCTTCTGAAGTTGGTTCCTGTCCAAATTGCGTTAAGAAACCATACGATGTGGAAGCATGAGACTTGGATGCAGATACGGATATTCAAATTATGCCTACTAATTGATTTGATCATCTGTTCGATCTCCTCTCAACAAACTCTATTCAAGCGTTCCTTTTAAGCCTTTACATAACTAGAGATTATACCAGTAGATACATATCTTCCATCTACGTTTTTTACAAAACTTTCATCACGCCGATTTAGAACCAAATAAGGTTTATACCTGATATCTTGTACCAAGATTTGTCTACACATTTTAGACCAATTTGTTTTGGATAAATACATCATAATATATTCATTTGAACCTATTTCGGAAGGGTCCAATAACAGAAGTGTTTACTAGGTTTTTTTAAAAGTAGAGCAAATTAATACATTTGCATGTACTAGTTTGTCGAGTCACAGGTTGATTCCTTGAACATTATTTTGAACGCATCTGCAAGGAGGTTCGCAGTGCTTGCTCCAGAATCAGTGAGCGTTAACCACTCTTTACTTTTTGTCTACTAACCCCCGAAGCAAACAGAAGGGTGTTGTGAGTTACACGTGTGCTTATCTGTGTGTCTTCTGCACCTGTGTATCTGTCTGTGGCATCGTAGCTCCCAAACGGATAAACTGGTTTTGATTTAGTTTTTTTGAAGTGAGTTTTTTCTATTTTCTATGCAGATATGTATCAGATATTTATCAGAAAATAACATTTATAACAGACCTCACATCCCCACCTCGAAAAAACTATATATAACATTTTATTGATCTTCTTACTCCTTTAATATTAATATTGATTTGCAAATATAAACTGGTCATAGAAGTTTTCATCCAATATTTTTGTTTGTTAGAAAGGTGACTTAATCGACAGTGTTCTTAGCTATGATACAAAAAAATATATTAAGCGGTTCTGGGATTTTTATAATTTTTAATTTATCAGTTATTTTACATTTTACGTTCCTGGACTATTTAGTAAGAACTAGAATGGCTTCGTATTCCTTTAGTTTAAACCGTTTCGTAAATATTTTCTTGTAACATGATTTATAGTTTTGTGAATGAATGTATTTATTACCTGTATGTATGAGTATTTATGAATGGATTGAGTGCTTGTCACCTTGCCATAGAAAGCCGCCCTGACAAGATGATAATGTATTTATGATTTATTTGTGGTATCTTGAAGCGCTTTAAATTAAATAAATGCTATCATTTCACATGAATTGAGGAGGTGACATGCAAACAGGCTTAATTGAGTTAGATATACCATTGCATTGTTCTGAAACCGGAACCATCAATGGAAAAGTTCCGGGGTTCAATTCCCATTGACCCCGAATAATTTTCTAAATGGTTTCTTAACAGACATCGTTGGCTGTGGTTCGGATTAAACGTAAAACTTTAGGTCCCGTCTTCATTAGCCTTAAGTGCAAAACAGTAGGACGTTAAACACACACACACAAAAAAAAAAAAAAAAATGCATTGTTCTGATGAAACCACATGTATTTCTGTCATCTAATTCATACAATAAAAATTATGTCCAATAGTAAAAGCTTGTTGAAATCTACCTTTAAATGCAAAACGGCTTATTTCCATTGCAACAGCTCATGCAAACCATCTTATTTCCAACCAGCCAATAAGAGTTTCAATAAGTTATGTGACTGGATTGACTGTTGTGCTAGCATCAGTCATTGCAGGTTATGTTTGACGGTTGTTAGCCTTCTTTGTGATCATTGTGGTGGTCTTTTGGTGGTTGTGGTCAAGCTATTATTGTGACCATGTGTTAATATTATTTTTAAATAAATACCTGATTATTTTATGGAAAATGGATGTTGCAGATGGAAGTGTGAGTGTTGGTGAAGGCAATGAAGGAAGCAGAAAGAAAAGAACTACAGGAGGGAAAAGGAAAAAAGAACAATTGGCCAGGTATGCAGCTCCTAGAAGAGCTCTCGTTTTTCGGCCATGTAAACATGACAGTAAACGTTTTACTTGTGTAAAACTTAAGCCTAATGATATAAAGGGTTTTAAACAAGAGTTTTACAAAACTTCAGATAAGAAAAAGCAAGATAATATCATTGCTAGCTTAAGTCACACAACTGCAATAAAACGACATAAGAATAGGCCTACAGATCAAAATAAAAAGAAAAAACCTCGCTATAACCGTGAGTAGGCCTACTCTATAAATTATGTTTTATCAACTGAGGCAGGTGTGAAGATTCCTGTATGTTTAAAGTTTTTCGCTCTATAACTGGTGTTGGGGAAACTAGAATAAAAAAATAGACAAAAAATACATTTCGGGTTAGCGGTTGAAGAAAAGCGAGAAGGAGATACTACAAAAAAACAAACATTTTCCGAAAAAAGAAAGTACAAGGGAGTTTATAAGAAACTCAGAGGTACCGAGTCACATTACAGCCGAAATAAATCGAAAAGATCATACCTTAGCAGTGAAGTTAATATTAGTAAACTAAATCAAATGTACAATGATCAGTGTGAAGATGAGTTAAAAGTGACAGAAATATGTCAGTACAGTCTGCTGAGAAGGCGCAGTTAATGGTTGAAAAGAGATTTCATTCCAAACGTACCAAGGTATTTTACGAACACATGAAAACAGATATTCCTTATTCTTTAAGCTTTTGCTTTGATCTTCAACAAATTCAACAGCTACCAAAAAGCCAAATTCAAGAAGCGTATTACGCTAGGCAATTTGGATTTTATAATTATTATTCATGTTTATTGTCCTACTTCCTGGACTGTTAAATAATAATATTTA
>JAGFPH010006165.1:29392-45706 GCA_018207615.1 Philaenus spumarius | reverse complement strand
AGCCAAAAACGGACTGTTTGAAGGTTAGTAAAAATAATAAATATTATAATTATTAATTTATGTATTACTGAACTGAAAACAAAAAATCTGGTGTTTTATAACTGGACCGAAGATTAGGCTGGGAAAGGGAGTTTCGAAATATCTTCAACCACCTGACCGAAACTTACTTCCAAGGATGTTCGATTCTGAGGTTATTTAGTGATGGTTGCGTTTCACAAATTAAGAATAACATTGTCTTGAGAACCCTAGTTCATTTTTTGGACATACGACAACTATTCAGAAGATTTTGTTATTTTTCCCTATTCTTGGACATAGCTTCCTGCCTGCCGATCGCGTGTTTGGAAGAGCAGAAAAACTGTTGTGCAAAAGACCCATCATATTAACTAAACAAGAGTATTGTGACATCTACAGTGAGATTGGCAAGGTAAACGTACTCGGAGAGGATTGGGTACTACTCGATAAAAAGAAACTAATTAAATATTGCAAGGCCATACAATCTTTTAGTGAGTTGAAGAGGATTGAAATATGCTACCGGACAGAAAAAGAAATTGAAGAGCTACAAAAAAAAGCGGGCAAAGAAAGTTTTACAAAAATATGGTGCTAGTAAGAAGCTTAAAAAAAATACAAGTATGATGAAGAAGAATGTTTTGTGTCTCTGAGAAAAAAAGGAAAACGGGGTCGTAGAAAAATTAGACTTGAAAAACTACCACTCCATCATGCTTTGACTAAAGAAAAGAAAAAAATTACATCTAAAGACTTGATGCATTTTGTAGCATGGATTGACTGTTGTGCTAGCATCAGTCATTGCAGGTTATGTTTGACGGTTGTTAGCCTTCTTTGTGATCATTGTGGTGGTCTTTTGGTGGTTGTGGTCAAGCTATTATTGTGACCATGTGTTAATATTATTTTTAAATAAATACCTGATTATTTTATGGAAAATGGATGGTGCAGATGGAAGTGTGAGTGTTGGTGAAGGAAATGAAGGAAGCAGAAAGAAAAGAACTACAGGAGGGAAAAGGAAAAAAGAACAATTGGCCAGGTATGCAGCTCCTAGAAGAGCTCTCGTTTTTCGGCCATGTAAACATGACAGTAAACGTTTTACTTGTGTAAAACTTAAGCCTAATGATATAAAGGGTTTTAAACTAGAGTTTTACAAAACTGAGTTTTGTGTCTCTGAGAAAAAAAGGAAAACGTGGTCGTAGAAAAATTAGACTTGAAAAACTACCACTCCATCATGCTTTGACTAAAGAAAAGAAAAATATGTCGAAAAGGTTTTGACAAAATTTTCGGAGACGACTGGACAACTTCTGAACCACGCCTTGAATGGCACAAACAATTGATATATTATGAACCTATCCAAGATGAAGACCATGATGAAGAAATATTATGCCATCTTTACATCTAAAGATTTGATGCATTTTGTAGCATTTGCTGCATTATTTGTGTCACTATATTACATTTGGTAAAACTATATTTTACATACAATGGATTTCTATTTGTATACATTTTATATTTATAATTTGTTCAGTGAAAAACCTACTACTACCAGATAGTTTTAATAGTATTTTTCAATACAATCCAATTAATAACATTTTACTTATATACAATTACTGTAATAATTGGCAGTATTGATTTTTTAATTAAAAAATGGTTTAATTGAAAACATTTATTTGAAAACTTTTATTTATGTGCAAATCAGCTTAATTCCACAACACTATTACATGCTAAACAACTTATTTCCATATAGTTCGTATAATACAAAAGCAACTATAATCTTCTATCATCTCCCTGTAATAAACTAAATGTTTTTTGCTCATACTGAAAATTTACATTATTGTGACTTAAGACTGTTTGCATGTTATCTCCTCATTATTACCGATTCAACAATGCCAGAATAAAAAGGCGAAACGTTCGTCATCGTTTAAATAAATAGAGACGAAAAGCAGGACTACGTGCAGTATTTAACAAAAAATAACTGTATTTATTATAATGTTTCTTGTTTTTATAATGTACTAATTACCATTTTACGAAAGAGTGAACAGGTTATGAATATCTCCTAGATATTAAAATATAATTTGTCTATATAAAGAAAGAACAAATAAATAGATAAGATCCAATAAACGTTACCCGACTTTTTAAGGCGAGGCAATTGACATTATTTACGAAAATCTATTGGGTAGTTTAGGTGCTAAAGTTCAGAACCGTCCTGTTTAGTCGGGTTTAGCTTCGATGTAAGTTCTAAGTACTAACACTTTAAAACCAAGATGGCCGCCAGTCACGTGACCAATCACCTACCCCGCAGCCCCGTTCTTTTAAATGTTCAGTTATGCAACCCCTACAACAATCGACTCGTAACCTCTGCCTGAGTTTAGTGGGTACAGAACCTACCATCTTTCAGGAGATATTCGGGAAGAACATCAATAAAGTGATAGGACGCACCGTTTTCGAACAGTCGTGTACTGATTAACGTTGTACTGGCAGAGCCGTCCTTAAGGTGGAGCGATTGGAGCGGCCGCTCCTGGCCCCGCGCCTACTGAGGCCCAGCCATGCGGGACCTTAAAGCCTACTCACGCTATAATAGTTTTAGGTTGAGATTTTGGACTAAAAAACATTAAGTTATAAAGTGCTTATTGTGACCATGCAATATTTGAATGGTTCTTATTGTTGAAGCACCCTGGGTTAGGATGGGAACAAAATGCGAGGTAAACGGACAGTTGAGTTTATGTTTTGTTTTTGTTTTCGTTCCTTTTCCACTGGATGTCGCGAGGAAGTCAGAACACATTTTTCCTTCGATACGAAATACAAGGCTAAAATATAAAACACAACAAGACCGTTTCCACTAAACAGACTCGAGTTTCAAAACACGCCGAAACCTTATTTTGATGTAACCTTTTCCGAGCGGGATCCGAAAAACAAAACTCCAACTGTCGCAAAACACGCCAGTTTTCACAAAGTTTGCGAAAAGTTGCAGTTTTGTTTTATTCGACATGAGTTTGTGTTTTGTCCGTTTAGTGGAAACCCGGCTATAGGTTAGTATTATTTAAATTCTAACAAGAACACAATAATTGATGGGTTTCTGAGACAAACTGTAAATAAATCTATTTTGTAGTGACATTTGTCCAGGTAGTGGTAATAAGGAGGGATGATAATTTGTGAATATTCGTTGGGGAAGGGGGTCGTTTACTTTTTACTTTAAAAAAGGCACCGCAAAACTTTTTGCAACAGTCCTCGCTTTTGCTAAGGACGGCTCTGAGTGCTGGATAGGGGGACGAGGCTACGGAGTAGGAGTCGAGGTCACGTGAATGGCGGCCATCTTGTTTTAATTCTGCCATGTGACCCAGGCGACTACTGACGTAGCGGGATTCAACTGATTGATTATTCCATCCAGTAATTGTTATATCATATTTGATATTTGGTATTGCATACAATAAGTAGATACAATTGTAAATGCGAACTATAAACACTAAAATCTAGTTTCAAATCACATTTTGTAAATAGCTTTAAAACCATGTTTAATCATGATTCACACGACCATTTTAAAATATAAAATGATTTATATTAATCTTAAGCCGCACTCAAAATGTTAAGATTCCCAAAAAGTAGTACGGTGTATGATTTATAAACTTCATTTGGTTTTAAATCGATATGACTCTACTTAAGGGAGTTTTTTAAGAAGAAACTTTTAGCCACCCGGTAGACCTTTCAACTATTCAACTACTGGATTCCATCCAAGATACGTTTAGAAGCTTTTATAAAGCATTTAGGAGTAAAAGGTGTGTACTAATTATACATGTCAAATGCTCTGAATTGTGCAAAATCTTCTTTCTTCTAACTTGACGCTGCCATAATTAAACAAATTTACAACATACTGCCTGGTTACTACCCAGCTTCATTCTTGCATAGTAAATAGAAAATATTCCATTGTATAGCACCAAATTATAACGGCAATTAAAACTAGCTAACGAAAATAAAATCTGAACTAGCTTAACAAATAGCCTATCATCAACTTTTATATAAAAGCTACAACATTTAAAAAATAAAAATAATTACTGTATAAATACCTTGTTGTTTGTCTTACCAATCCATGTTATCAGTGCAACGTGTTTCACCGTTCCACTGACATCTTCAGGCTGACACTCAACATAAAACGCTAAACATTAAGCAACACTTACACGACATTAAATTATTAAAATTTTATTTTGCACATTTGTACACGTCTTAGATTTGTGATACAGGTGTTACAATTTGTGATAAAAAAATTGTGATACAAATTGTCTGTTAATAGCTACATGTTATTCCGGCTGGTACTACTACTTGACTTGATTGTAATCTAATTTCTACATGTTGTTGGGGCTTGAGTAAACTTATTTATTTACTGTTTGAGTTAAATTTGTTCAATGTATCTCATAGTTTGTTCTATATAATATTGTGATCATTCAGCACAATTTAATTTATAAACCCCACTATTATTAAACGTTTACTGATTTCATGCCTGCTAATTTATTAACTAACCAAGACTGTTGCCTGTTGTTACAAAATGAAATGAATTGTTAATTAATTTTGTTAGAGAAAACAATGTTGGTAAATGTTTAAAAATAGTAGAAGCGTATTACCAAGCACAATTAGATAATATCACAGTAATATAGAGTAGATAGTTAATTAGAAATGACGTAAATCGTAGAGTTGCATTTTTAAGTAGGCTAAAATCAAAGTAAGACTAGACGGGGAAACTGATTGGGGGCAAGAGTTTGTAAATAGGAGAAAATATTAGAAAGTGGGTATTTTGGGAAAAGTTCTTGGGTGAGAAGAGAAGTCTTGGGAGACCGAGGCATTCGGGGTGTAGAGGAAATACCTCAAGGAAATATTTTCGGTGAGTCAAAGAAATACCGGACAGGCTTTTCCGTGAGGTCTGCCAGCCCAGGTGGACGTCAGGCCAAGAGAGCTGAGCTGTCCGACTGTTCGAGCCACCGGGACAGAGTAGAAGTGATGGCACAATTTGTGAAAGTTGGAGGGACAATTACTTCATTTAAAGTCTGGGTTAGAATCGGTGGGTTGATGTATTGGGAGAGTTAAATATTTTTTTAAGAATACATATTTGGGGAATAAAAATGTGTACTCAGTTTTGCCCATCGAGTAAGGCATAAGAATGAGAGTAAGGTTAATTGTAGTTTTCACACAGTGTAGAAAAAATTGTATGTATTAGATTTTTCGAATAAAATAGATGTTTATGTATACTTATATATATGATATAATTTATGTAACCCTCTCACAAACTTAGAGCAAAGCGAGTAGCCACTTCGTAATACTGTCCTACAAGCTATGTTGTACCCTTGTTTCTTAAAGATATTGCGGGTTTGTTTGTCAAGTAATGGACAGCATCGCAGGTATTTATTCTTCTTTTTTATGTCAGGTTTTAGTCATGTTTTATTAGGTTTCTTTGTCTATCTGTGTATGCTTTTGTCAACAATATATGAATCAAAACAATTGAATTGGGCTATGTGTTCAATTATATTAAATTCATGTGTTAAATCAGATGGTTACATAGGAGTATTAAGCGCTCTGTAGACGAAACCGTTATATGCCGCCATCTAATGCTATTGTGGATGGTCAGAGAAATCGTGTGCAGTGTGATTATAGTTCACGCTGCTTAAAAAAAATAACTATTTCAAATCTTAAGATGAATTATCAAGAAAAACCGTACTAAACTTGCAACTAATGAATAACTGTGGCGGGTTCCTCACTGTCGGTCACCCCTGACGTTCCCGGGCGATGACTTGTCTCCTTATAGAACGTGTCCTTCCACTCTCGTGCTAGCTTCCGAACGTTGTCAGGATGGTTCGTGGGTTCTCCAATAATGTGACGATACGGTTGTTTCACTTCAAAGCGTTTATTAATGTAAAACAATCAAATTCCTCTGCTGGCCCGAACTTATAACTAAAATAATGAAGACAAAGGCAAGTGAGTCAATATTGTGTGGTCTGGACTCTGCTCCAGACCAAGAATATTAAAAACTGACATAGTCTTAAACATTTATCCTCGAGCTGGCTCCCCCCCCCCCCTTTATCTATAAACTGTGACATCAACGATTGTTTGTGTGCAAGCCGTTATTTAGCACTACCACTATCAACATAGCTCCAGTGGTTATTATTAATCAATCTATGATCATAAAATGTAGGGCACATATCACATAACGAACAATTACTACAAACTTTCGGTATACAATTTTTTAAACTCTAACAGTTAAACATAACAACAAAATAACAAAAACATTACTACATAAAACAAAATAATATATAGTAACATCAAATTCTAAATTTTATCAGATTTTTAACTAGTCTTTTACGAAATTCTTACTGATAACCAACAAGGCCTTTCGCCCTTAAAAGTATATATTTTGTTTAGGTATTGTAAAGAAATATGTATGTTTGATTCAGGACTGCGAGTGACGTCAAACCTTTTCAAAATATGCAGCTAGTCTGCATCCCCGTTCGGGGTTCTTGTTATTTAACGTATTTACTGTATGCCAGTTAAAGAATGAAGACGATTGAGTAACGTACCACGCAGGGGCCAAAATCAAACAACTGTAGCAAGCTGAACCACGATGTTCCCTCCTACCTAATTTATTTAGTTAAATAATTACAAACAATTATAGAAACACAGCATATCATAAAACACTGCAAGCCTCAATCAATGTATAAATATTAAAAGATGATTTCACTCGATTAAACCCATACAAAGCAAAGAATGTAGGCCTAGGCCTATGTTTTTTCTTTTACTTTTCTACTGTACAGCCAGGACAAAGTCGAGGTTTGCAGTTGAGCTTGTAATCAACGTCTAATTGTAGATAAGTTGTTTTATATATTAATGAAATTAAATTAACGTCATTATCAATCTGTTACAGCTAGTGTCTAAGCCAACCACAAAATGGACTTTCCCAAATATATTGGAATGTGTTTCCAAAACACATGGTTACAGCCAGGATGTAAAGGTTACATTTGTTTTAAGTTTCGTAATGATTTAATATTTTACGTTAAGGAGATCCTCATTGAAATCCTAAAAATAAAGGCCATTTCACACCGGCGTCCAGTCACATCCTGTCACATAACGTTACTTGACAGACGGCCAATTCACACCGCAACAGACGTCGGCGAGGTACTGGGCGAGCTTTTTTCCCCACTTTTTGGCTCGTGGCGCATGTGCGAGGTGAGCTTCGTAACGTTACGTAACATACAGCCAACTCATAACGCAAAGACTTCCGCGGAAGCCCGCGTAAGGCCGAGTGATCCTGCAGATGCGTCACAGCACCGTCGGTGTGACTAGACTAACGACGACGTTTTACGGCGCGGTGGTGTGAATTCCTAAATAAGAAACAACGATGAGCGATCCTTTAAACAATCTGTCACATACTGTCATACTACGTAACGTTATTCCGCGCGCCAGTGTGAAATGGCCCTTAAGAATGTGCAATATGATTCAGAATGTTTAATGATCTCTGTTATACATTTTGAAGATATCATAATTGAGGCGGTGAATTCCAAAACGTCCTATGTCCAATGTTTTTGGAAATTGATGTTTTTGTTGTTTATGATACTAGAATATGTAATGTGTAAATAACAGCAGCGTTTATGCTCCAAAACGTCCTTTTTCCTATTTAAAATAAATACTAAAAGTAGCACTTATTTCCAAATCGTCCTATGTCCACTTTGCCATTTCCAACATGGCGGACATACATCTTATAGTTCCAAAATGTCCATTGTCCTGCTTGATACGTAAGCAAGCTTGGCCTTTTCGTTCCAAAGTGTCCTGTGTGTATACTAATGTACTATGTCGGTTTTAACTCTAATTTCTATAAATATTTTTCATTTACATCAGTATTCATGTTAAAATCATGTAGTGGCAACCCTACTGAAGATCAGAAACAGCTGGCGTGTTGTTTTGACGGTGCCAAAAGAAAAAAAACCAAAGTAAACTTAACCTCATTTTCAGTGCGTTTTGCTAGTACCTATGCTTGCCATTCAAGTTTTTATTGCTGAACATTAAGTTGTTTTGTTGTAATATCGCGACAAATAGTAGTGTTTTATAGAAAAATAATATATTTTCATATATTATATTAGTGTTTAGGCTAGTGGATCCAGAGGACTAACTGTAAGCAGTGATGGAAAACCAAGAAGAGATCGAGGTTCGTCAATATGGAAAGGTAAAACCAGCGGCAGAAGGTAAGGCTAGAAAAAAGAAGTTAAATGTTGAAAAATGAAAAAAAACTGTAGATCAGAAAAAGAGATACTCCTCTAAGTATTTGCCTACCTTACTTACTTGCCAGCACACGAATGAAAAATTCAAATGTACTACATTAACCATGCAAGATATCCGCAAGTTTCATGCATGTATTTATGAAACTAAATCTAAAATTGACCAAGATAACAAAGTTATTTTGTATTCTTCATGTCAGTCTCCTAAAAGATATAGAGCTAGAGGCGAGAGGCAACGAGTCAAGGATTTGAGCTCTAACTTTTATGTTCCAATATCTCAACAAGGTGTTAAAAGTAAAGTTCAAGTTTGTAGGAAAGCTTTTAGCCAGATCTCGGGCATTAATGAAAAAAGAATCCAGAGAGTTTGTAAACGGCACTTCAGTACAGGCTCATTAGCAACTGATAATCGCGGAGGTGATACCCGATCCCAATCAATGATACAACAGAGAGGAGCTGTGAAAGAGTTCATTGAAAATTTAGTTCCTTTGGAAACTCACTACTGTAGATCTCGTCAAGTCTGGAGAGTTTACTTACCCAGCCATTTGAATATTGCATATCTTTGGGAACAGTATAACAGTACCAAAGAAGAACATCTTAATGTGAAGTACCAGTTCTTTAGATGTATTTTTATTAGTGATTACAATATTGGATTTGGATCACCGGCAACTGACCAATGCTCCAAATGCCTTCAATTTAAAGAAAGGTTGAAGTCCGGAGAAGACTGTAAAGTTGAGTACGATGTGCACAAGAAGAGAGCAAACTATTTTTATGTCTTACTGAAGAAAAACAATGACAATGAAATAACTTTTACTTTTGACTGCCAAAAGAACTTGGTGTTACTTAACTTACAGACCAGGCTACTTATTATAGCCGTCAGTTTTACTTATACAACTTTACTGTATGTGAAGGCACTTCCAAAGAAAAACTAAGTAAAGAAAAAGTATCAATCTTTACATGGACTGAAGCAGATAACAAAAAAAGGCTCGACACAGATTGCCTCAGCCGTGTATCACAAGCTTTGTAACACTAACATGGAAGATTACGAATTTGTTCGCCTTTTTGCAGACGGGGCTGGAGGACAAAATAAAAATTCGATTTTGATCTTCATGTTGATGTATTGGCTATCAAACCGTGCTCCTGAAAACATTAAAGGAATACAACTATTTTTTCCAGTCGCAGGGCATTCTTACTTGCCGCCTGATAGGGTGTTTGGCCTCATTGAAAGAGACTTAAAGAAAATTGAAACAATCATAAAGCCCAAGGAATATTACAATGTTTTCCAAAAACATGGGACTACTAAAAATAGATACGGACTTTCATGTTTTCGATTGGAAAACACCATCCCAAACTGTGATGAAACTCCCTGCTAACTGGCACTTTCGTTTTGCTCCTTCAAAACGCTTCATAATCACCAGAGGACAAACTCCAACAGCTTCAGTTCTTGTCCAAGGGGAAGCTGCCTACATGTTTGATACTGGAACTGCAAAAAAGGTTTTTAAGCCAACAATAGATGTGAACAGTGCTCCAGTTGATAAAGTTATTGTTGGAATTCCAGTAAACCCGGCAAAAAAAAAAGATGTACGTCACCTTCTTCAGCTGCACTTCGGAGACAGGTGGGAGGAGAAACCCGAGTTGGGTTTTTACAAACGCATAGTAAATGACGAACAAGTTCCAGAAGAAGAATCTGAAAATGAAGAAGATGGATGCTATATGGAGGGAATTGATAACATTGTCTGACCATTAATAACAATAATGCAAATTTATAAAATTGTTGAGGTCATTCATTACCTTTTGAATACTAAACACCTTAAAACTAATTTTATTTTGTATTACTATATCTTTCTTATTGTGTTTCATAAAATAAATAATTTTTAAACCAAAAATTATTATTTATTATTGTTTTTACAATTTTTTTAAACAAAGTATCTTTTGTTCAAGTTGTATAGTTCCAAAATGTCCTATGTCCACGTTATAGTTCCAAAACGTCCTTTGTGCAAATTTAATTTGCTTATTACGAGCAAAATAAACCTAAATAATTTGTTTAGGCACATTTAATTGGTTTGTGGAATTATTTATTAATTTTTAAACATAATTGCTTATGTTGAGGTATAGAAAAATATTTACAATACAAAAAAATTGATTTCCCAAAACTTTTACAAAGGGGACATAGGACGTTTTGGAATTCACCGACTCAATTAACTGTTGATATTGTATATTTTCCATTTCTACATAATAGTTTGAAAGTACTAACTACTTTCAATGTTTTCGTGACTGAAACGTCAAAATAAATAATGTCACATCACATGAAATTTATTCTAAGCGGAATTTGAAAGGCATATTCGCCGATGCCATAATCAAAAATATTTTCTCGTTTTCACTTTCCATAATGATGTGTTTCACCCTAGAAAGAATGTCGGTTTATTACTAACAGGTCAATTTGATTTAAAGGCGGTTTTGCGTTAAAGGGTTAGCGTAGGCCTACTTGATTTCCGGTGCTTTCAAAACAAAGAACAAAAGTAAAATAGAAACCTTAAATATATTAACGTGACCGACAGGCAGTTACAAAGGAAAACACGTTTCAACATATTTTGGAAGATGTGTGAAAGGTTCAAATCTTGCGACTGAGACATCAAAATATAAAAATGTTTTTAATGGCATTTAAAAAATATAACTATTGAACTAGTTTTGAGGTGAGGCATAGTAAAATATAGTGTGAAATAGATACATACCCATTGATGTTGTTTAGAAATGTATATGCATGTGTGTGTGTATATGAGGTTTTAAGTATAAGGGGGTGAGTATGTAAATGTGAATTTGTCTTCTTTGTCCAGTCTTGAAGTTAGTTTTATCGTTAAGTCATCCATTGCACTTGAATATATTTTTGATTGGTAATGGCACTGTAGCTGATCTCTTTCTTTCTTTTTCCTTAAGGCTAGGCAGACCCAGCAGCCCTATCTTGAATTTCAACTCAAATAAGAGCAATGTTTAACGAGTTATAAGATTACTAGAATAATAATGATGAGAAAATTATTCTCAATGCGTCGTTTTAGCAGTCCTAATGTGGATATATTTTAGTTTTAAAAATTTGTTTTTAACTAAATTTGTTCTTTGACTTAACTTAAAATAAAAGTTTGCGATTTTTTCTTATTTAATAATGCAAATATCAAAAATGTAAAAAGATCACCACATTCGAAGTTTAATTACATTTCAAATAAAAGTAATTTAAATAATTTTGGATAATTTATGTCGAAAAAATCCACGTTATTCTGGAAGCATCTACGCGCCGAATATGTGTTCCTACTCGCGTGTTTTGCTTGCACTCTGGTGGTTATCACATCAATTTGTTGCATGCGGAGGAATACTAGAAAAATAATATATCCGTTAATGTTCAACGTGTGAGAGAAAGCTGTGTTTAATAACACATACTCCCATAAATTGTTACGCATGCACATTTCAATACTTTTACAGTCATGGTTACGTCTCTAACCCTCTATTTTCCGCCTTTACGAAGCTGTCCTGTATTTGCTAGTGGAAGAATGAAAAACTAGCAAAGTCAATGCTAGTAGCGTACAGCTCTGCCACTTGGAGAGGTGCGGTCAACTCGGAAATATTTCACTCCTTCCGAGTCTTAATTTGTTATTTAAAAATAATTATGGTAAATCCTATTCAGGCACATGTGCTAAGGATTACCTATTCTTCTCATGAAAGCATGCATATGAATGTAAAGAAAATCTTTGTTTTGTTCTTATTCCGATATCAAATGTATGTGTTATTTGTATTTTTATTGTAATCTATTATCGGTTATATTTTATCTTGATTGTGAAGAAATAAATATTAGGCCTATTGTTATTATACCGAACTAGTTGCCCTAAAAAACATTTCTTCCACCTTCCGTATACAAGAAATTATCCGAAATTTGTTCTTAAAATTCCTGTTCAGATTTGCGTTTGGGAATACTAAAAACACCTCTTCTCAAAGTTTCGCCAGAAAAAGGCGGTGAAATAAAGGAGCTACGAAGCTTTGACAGACGACGAACAGACACGATGGGACCCTAAAGAGATAATTTCCCCAAAGATAAAGTTGTATCCCAAACTAAGAAGTGTCATAAATCCCGTAATCCCTGAGTAAAGTAATGTGACTTTTCTACTGTTTAACAAAAGTTAACTTCCCTCAAAAAATTACAGTTAATAATTGTATCTTATTTTTTAAGCAGCCAGTAGGACTACCAAGTTGAGTGACATCGTCTAACAATGATATGGTACATCATAAACTATTCTTTTGAATTCAAGTGATCAAATTAATAATAATTAATAGTTTCAGATTGATTAATACAAAATCGGTTTTTAATTTATTTATGAATAAAGTATTAATTTGCCTGTCTTTTTCTAGTTGTGAAATGGTGTTCTAATTTGACGGCGTATTGCCCTAGTAGCCCACCTGTACATTTTTAAGGTTCTTTAGTAGGCCTACTGTTTTGCAATGAACATTTGTCTTCCGTGCAAAATATAGTATACATTAAATATTTATTTGTTAAAGAATAAACACTTCAAAATTTACAGTTTTGAATTGTATCATAACATTGAGACATCATTTTTTGAGTTTAGTATTTGTTTCCATTATCTGTACAAAATATTTCTATTTATGAATTCTAATTCTAGGCCTGTTTTAAAAACTAAATACAATTATATTTCAAAATTCTTGCTGTATTCAGGTTTGTATCGAATAAATGCTTATATTTAGTTTATATTTATATTATATTTAGATCGTTATTACAAACATTAGTCTATTTATAACGTAAGGGAAAGAATTGTAAAAATTTTAAATTCTTTGAATTTATTAGTATAAATAAAAACAAATTGAAATGTACATACTGTATTCATTTTTTACCCTACAATCCTTATTGCATTGATAACGTAAATAATATTTTCAAAAATATTGGAACTAAAACTTGTAAAGTCATAAGTCCGTAAAAGTAAAACTTTTCTTTTATTATTCCATTTATTTCAGAAATACCATAAATTAATTCTTGTTTTTTAATAAATCTATGGCTGGTATGCACAATGAAATAGGCAAAGACAAAGTAGAACAAACTAAACACAAACGCGATAGCGGGAATCAGACAATAAATATAAAATTTAGAACTGAATTATACGAGTAAGTTTCAGTAAGAAGGGTGTTTGGAATTGTTCTTGCGGGCATGCCTACTCCCCCACGAAAGTTTTCCTTCCGCTCATACACATGTACACATGTGTTTTCCGTTATGTAGTACATGTACTACATTAACGGGAAGTCATTAAAAATCGATTATTATTGTTAATAAAGCAATAATAAATTAGTATTAGCATAAATTTAACAAAATATATATAATTCATTGTAGCCTATTGGATTGTTATATTTATATATGAATGGTTATAAATAAATACCTTGTTTGTCAAACAATCCTTATTTTTTGTGCGGCATGTTTTGCCGTTACACAGACGGCATTATCAAGCTACACTTTACAAACACAAGACACTAACATTAACAACATTTATCAACACTAAAAAAAAATAAAAAATAAGAAGTTATTCTTGTACATTTGTACACGTTATATGAATTAAAAACTGTCTTTAAGCAGCCACATGTTACACCAGCTGGTTCTACTACTTGACTGGATGAAATCTAAGGTCTTATCTAGATTTGTGTAGATAGGTCTAACCTTTTCTGTAATAAATAACTAATGAGCTTGACTTGTTAGAAAGTAACTTAGATAAAACAAAACCTGAACACAAAATCCCACAACAAACACGCCCACCAACCCCAAACGCGCCCCAACGACAATGCCGCCACCCCCAGCGACGCACGGGCCACAGTAACCAAACTATAACTGATCTCAAACTATTTTACATTTAACAATGAAATAGATAAGCAAAATAATGGCTTAGCAATGGGATCACCATTATCAGGCATAATAGCTGAAATATTTCTTAAAATCATATAGAAACAGAATATATAATGAACAACAATAACCATTTCCACAATAATATAATTTACTATCATAGATATGTAGACGATATAATGTGCTTAATGAAAGGATCAAACCGACAAATAAACTTATTCAACGGATACTTAAATAATATTCACCCATCTTTAATCTTCACAACCGAAATTTAAACCAATACCAGTATTTATTATCTGGACATTACAATTTCAAAAACTGATAACAAACATCAATTTAAGATATACAGCAAACCCACGCAAACTGATCACACTATACATTCTTCATCCAACCACCCACAATCGCATAAAATTTCAGCATATTAACACTTAAATCCACAGAGCGCTGAATACCCCTATGGAACCACATGATTTATTAAAAGAATTCAATTCAATAAAATACATAGCCCAATCCAATGGCTATGACTCATCCATTGTTGACAATAGTATTTATAAACAGACCAAAAAAACAAACAAAACATTACTAAAACCTGACATAAAAAATATAATTATATATATCACAATGCGATTCTCTCCATTGCTTGATAAACAAACCCGCAATACCTTTAAGAAACAGGGATACAACATTTCTTATAGGACAGACAACAGTTTAAGTCAATTAATAAATCAAAAGGATGGGAATCATGATAAATACAGTAATAGCGAGGTATACAAATTAAACTGTGTCGAATGTTCACAATACTACATAGGACAAACTGGAAGGACATTTAAAAAAAGATTTAAGGAACATCTACCCAAAAGGAACCCCAACACAACCACATCCGCATTAGCCGAACACCTGATTGATAACAACCATACATACAAAAACATAGAAGACCATATATGGAAATACTGCATAAAACGCAGACAGGAAAAATTATGGATGTACTAGAGGAGTTTGAGATCTATATACACACTAAAAACAACCCAAATATATATTAAATGATAAACTAAAATTTTATTCTAACGGTATATATGATCTAATAAATCGTATATCTCAAGCTCAGACAACATAACAGAGAAGGTTAGACCTATCTACACAAATCTAGATAAGACCTTAGATTTCATCCAGTCAAGTAGTAGAACCAGCTGGTGTAACATGTGGCTGCTTAAAGACAGTTTTAATTCATATAACGTGTACAAATGTACAAGAATAACTTCTTCTTTTTTAGTTTTTTTTAGTGTTGATAAATGTTGTTAATGTTAGTGTCTTGTGTTTGTAAAGTGTAGCTTGATAATGCCGTCTGTGTAACGGCGAAACATGTCGCACAAAAAATAAGGATTGTTTGACAAACAAGGTATTTATAACCATTTATATATTAACAAAATATGTTCATAATTGAAACAAAAAAAGTGTCCGTCCGACAGGTAAGAAGGTGTTTCAGGCCCGCACGGAAAGTGTTAACTAAATAAGTTGTTTATTCCCCGCGAAGTTAGAGTGTTCGCAAATTTCCGGCATCAAAATATTTGCAAAGACCTGTCAACCATTAATCAAGTAGCAATCTTCCCTAGTGTGCGCATATTTCCGCTTTAATGATGTGTGCCCACATTTCCGTGTGCGCATCTTTCCGGTAACCGTGTTGTTCCCCACTTGAAAATGTTGATTTTATAGTGGTAGTGACTCAAACATATTTTAATGAATATTACGTCGAGTAATTAATGCATTATATTAAGTAGTTTCAATGAATTCGTCGTTTAATACGTAATATCAATATCTCTCCTTTGATAAATCTGTTTAGATGGGTGTGACAGAATACAACTAAGAAAATAATGGGAGAGAGAAGTATGGAAATACTGCTGTCCAGGATTCGAAGCTGCAAAACTACGTTTTTTGTTCGAGTAATAACGAATAGACAAAAACTATAATGCAACTGTATTTTGTAACGTGTTTATTTTTTATCAGTAAGACTAACGAAGACAAGGGATTGGCTTAAAGGCCTAGCAACTTTGCCCCAACTTTAATGAGTTAACAAGTTAGACTACTAAAGCTCTCTTTGTCGCAACTGTAACGATTCAGCGAATTCATAATGTCATCACGCTACTACAGTAACGAGCTAGACAAACTGTTAGTCAACTAACGCTTTCCTTG
>JAGFPH010006164.1:71276-83678 GCA_018207615.1 Philaenus spumarius | reverse complement strand
AAGCGTTTTCGGACCTATGTTTATAGGAACTTTTTTCATTATTTTCACCAGTAGAACACGTCCTGCAATTCTTTCCGTTTCTTCCTGATACACCCTGTATAAGTATTGTTAGGCTAGTTTTAATATCGCAAGGCAATTGGCAACGCACTAATAACGTGACTACAAGTGCGACTTAAGTTTGACTATCGTGCATCACTGAAGATGGCGACTTTGTCGTTGAAACACGTTTGAGTTAATAAACGTATTAGTTGTGAGATGTTCTAAGTTTATTCTATTAAGTATTATTACTTGGTTAATGTTTCGCAACAGCCAAAGTTGTGAGTTATGTCGTTCAGGAATTTCGCTTCAAATAAATATTCTGCAGGTAACATACAAATATTTTTTTTCACCCGTATTCTGTGACAATGGCGTTTTAGATGTTTTATTGTTGATATTTTATTAATACTCCTTTTGTAACATGTATATGTTTTCTTTCTTTCGTAAAGTTTATAAAATATATTTTCAGCAAAAATTCTTCTTTTTTTAACACGCTTATATTAGCTTCACTTGTATGTATGTATGTATGTATGTTTGTTTGTAAGTAACTCTCCTTTGGACTAAAAGCCAGTGGCTAATTACTGTTATTATATCTCTCTTACGTAAGTTCAATCGTTGGCCGAGCGGTCTAAGGCGCGGGTCGTCGCTGACGTCAATCCCCGATCGTGGGTTCTAATCCCGTCAAAATAAAAAATCTCGCTATAAACACAATCTCTTATGTGTTTTAGCCACTATTGTGTTTAGTTAGTGGGTTTTGGCAAGTGGAACTGGACAAAGATTCCAGGAAGTATGTAGCTTTTACTTTTAATGGGAGGAACTTGCAATTTAAGAGATTGCCTTTTGGTTTGAATGTAAGTACTTCAATATTTAAGAAGGGGCTGACCAAGGTAATGGGTTTAGAAGTGTTGTCGTTTGCTATTGTCTATGTTGATGATATTTGTATTGCATCAAAATCATTTGATGAACACTTAGAACATTTGAATAAAGTTTTTTAACAATTAGAGCAAAAATAATGTAACAATTAAGATCAGTAAGTCAAATTTTTGCAAAAAGGAAATAAAATTTTTAGGTTATGAAATATCAGATACAGGTATCAGGCCTGATAAAGAAAAAATAAAGGTAATTCAATTATTTCCAGAACCAAAGAATGTAAAACAACTACAGAGTTTCTTAGGCTTATGTAACTATTATAGAAAATTTAGAGAAAATTATGCTAGTTTAACTTCAAAATTTAAACACTTGTTAAGTAACAATAAAAACAAGAAACAATGGCAATGGAAAGAAGAAGAAAGAAATACATTTAAATTAATTAAAGAAGAATTTTTAAAGGAAATAGTATTAAAACATCCAAATTTTGAAAAGAAATTTTTTATGAGTACAGATGCATCGGATATAGCCTTAGGCGTTGTATTGTATCAAATCAATGATATTGGAGATCATGAAGTTATTGCGTTCGCTAGTAGGAGTTTACAAGACTTTGAGCTTAGATATACAATTACTGAAAAAGAATTGTTAAGCATTATATTTGGTTGCAAGAAATTCAGAGGTTATATTCTGGGAAATGAGATAGTTGTTAGATCTGACCATAGGGCTTTAATATTTCTTAAGAATTGCAAACTAACACATGGTAGATTGTTAAGGTGGATGCTATATTTACAAGAATATAACCTGCAAATAGATTACTGTCCGGGTAAAGAAAACATTGTAGCTGACACTTTGTCAAGAATAAATAATGATTCTGATTTAATGAGAAAGAATGATAAGGGTATAAGTAGAGTTTATAAAACGGTTATGGAAAAACAGTTACAAGATCAGGACAAGGAATTGAAGGTTATGTTTAAAGATTTAATAATAGAACAAAATAAAGATTTGAAATATAAGGATATAATTAGTAATTTAAAAGATAAAGATCAAAATTACCAAAACTTAAAGAAATTTTATTTAATATACAACAATATACTATTCAAGCGATCTCATGAATCAGATAATTTTAAGATTTGTGTGCCTACAACTATGTTAAAGACTTTGATTGACGACTGTCATGAAAGATATGGACATATAGGAGGGGGTAAATGTTATAAGATCTTAAGACAAACATTTAATTACCCTAAATTAGAAAAGTTTGTAAGAACTCAGTTGAAATGTTGTGTAATTTGTCAGAAAAGCAAAATTAGAACACAAAGTCAGGAAGGTTATATGGTTAACATTTTACCAACAAATCCATTAGAATTAGTAGCTGTAGATTTATTTGGTGAGCTACCTGTTGGGAAAGGTGGAGTGAAATATATTTTTGTAGTTCTGGATGTTTTTACTAAATACATAAAGCTATATCCTGTGAAGAGAGCAATTTCAAAAGTTCTTGCTGACAAAATTGTTAAAAATTATCAAGAGGAAATTGGTAGGCCTAAAGTAGTTCTTAGTGATCATGGAAGTCAGTTTCAATCTAACATCTGGTATGAAACACTTGGCTGGTCAGGCATACATATTCGTCATACATCTGTGTACCATCCACAAAGTAATCCTAGTGAAAGATGTATGCGTGAATTAGGAAAAATGTTTAGAATATATGTACACGAACAACATAAGAGGTGGCCAGAATATGTAGGCTATATAGAAAAATGTATAAACCATTCCATACATGATTCTACCAATTTCACTCCTTATGAGTTAATGTTTAGAAAAGAATGTCCAAGAATATACAAAGAGTTAGTTAGCTTTCCAGTTCAAACACAAATAAATTTTGAAAATAAAATAGTAATTGCAAAAAGGAATCTTAAACTGAAAGCAGACCAAAGGAAGAGATATCATGATAAAAATATTAAACCAGTACAATATCAAGTAGGAGAGTTAGTCTTAATAAAAAATCATTATCTGTCATCTTGCTTAAAGCAGGAAATTAAGAAATTTTTTCTTTTATATCGTGGTCCTTATAGAGTTAAGGGTATTAAGATGCAAAATGCATATGTACTTGAAGACATAGATACTTGTATAGAAGTAGGAACGTACAATGTAGTTGAGTTAAAGAAGTTTCATTCAACCAACGAATAGGCAAAACACGATAGGATTATAGGCAGTGCTTGAGGGGGGTGAATTGTTGGGGGGTGTGTGACAGGTCTGTGTTGAACTGAGTAGGCACAGATACCAACTGGCACATATCCGAAGGCAAGTCATTTCCAGATACAGCACAAGTGTCCTGCGAGTTATCAGAAGGAAACATGAAAGCGGAATACCAGAAGGGTATTCAATAAAGTAGATAGTTGAATGAAACTCAATTTTATAATAACTGTAATAGGATAGTTAAGTAGTGGTAAGGAGATAGGTACTTATAATGTGATAGAGTTGAGGTGGTACTGCGTTACAAACCAAACTTCTGCTCCGACGTAATTTATTACTAGGTGTTAGATTAGTAAATACTGGTAACGTTAGTAGAGTTATACATTATTAATAAGTATATAATTTGAATTGAAATGTTGAATAACATGGATTATGAAAATCTGCTTCGGTAGTAGTGTAGCCAGGTATGGTTTGATACGTCATCATTGTGGGTCATGGAGACAGCAATATTGAGTCATAGTTGGTGATTTAAGGGTAGGGCGTCCCTAAAAAATGGCCAAGTAGTCAGTGTACATTCAAGTGAGTGTGCACTGGTGATTTCAGGTTGTAGGGTCCATATAAAACCTTCTCAATTTAGATGTTGGTCAGATGACGTACCACATCACAAATTACAATCCATAAGATTGTTATGTAAATTAATGTCAATACATGAAGTTTACTTTAATTATATATTATCATAGGTGTGGCAAGATAGGATGATAGGTGTTAGGCACCAGTAGGTAGGTTATAAGAAGGTTACAATGGTTTAGTAAATTCTAAGGGGAATGCCAGACTTTGAATTTATTTCAATATTTCACATACCTGTTGTGTATAAAATTATGTATATACATATAATATTGATTTATTGATATATTATTGATTTATTTTGTGTATTCATGTGTTTTTGATTTTTAATATTTCTTATATAGTGAATTTCGAACTCTGTTGAACTCAGAAATTTCTTAAGTGAAGTGAAATTCGAACTTGAACTTGAATATTTGAAGTTAGATTTTTTGTGTTTTGCATTGTAGTAAATTCATGTTTCGGAGAGAAATGGAATGTAAGATTTGTGTTTTATATTTGTGTATCAATGTTTATTTTAAGAAATTTGAATTCATAAACTTATTGTGTTATGTAATGAGATTTTGAGTTGAAGTGTACTTTGTCAAGTTGGTGATTGGGAGTCATCAAACATGAGTTCAAATTGGAAGATTTGTCTCATGTTTGAGGGGGTTTTGTAAGATCTCCAACTTTCCAAAGTATAAAATAATATAGAATAGGACCATAAGTCAATTTTAGAAAGAGAGCATTTTTATTTTTGAATTTAACTTAATTTATATTACAAATGTTTTTTAGAAAGAGAGCTTAATAATTAGAAGCATTTTAAAGTAAAGGAAATAAATATAAAAGGGCAGACAATTTTAAAGTACATTTCAGTAGAATAAAAATAAAAGGCAGACAATTTTTTAAATCAATTATTTTAAATTTAAAAGTAGGGTTTAATAAGATAGACAGTCTATGTACTAACGCCAAGACGCGGAAATTATACGAGTTTCAAGACGCAGTTAGAAAAACAACGTCCAAAAGTCTAGACGAGATAAGCGAACACCTGCAAGCCAATTCCTGGAGAAACGGCCTACGTGCGTTCACACGCAAGATCCACAGAAAGAACGCAGAGTTAGCATCCAAAAGATCTGACGCAACTTTGAACATCTATGGGATGAAACGTTTCTGAGCAGTGGAGAAAGACGCTAACGTCACTTGCCAACTAGAGTCCAAGCGGTGAAGATGCTTAGAAGTGTTGCGCGCTGCGCATTGTTAAAAAGTTTAATCATGTAACATTTATTATTTTGTACTTGTCAACTAGAGTCCAAGCGGTGAAGATGCTTAGAAGTGTTGCGCGCTGCGCATTGTTAAAAAGTTTAATCATGTAACATTTATTATTTTGTACTTGTCAACTAGAGTCCAAGCGGTGAAGATGCTTAGAAGTGTTGCGCGCTGCGCATTGTTAAAAAGTTTAATCATGTAACATTTATTATTTGATCTACAAGTACAATGTAGTATCTCATAGTCAAATGGTGTATAGTGCGATCGCTTAAATTAATGTGACAGTAAATCGGACACGAACATGAACTAGGCTACGAAAGTTTTTTGCGCGTGCGAGTGGGTTTTCTTTTTTTTTTTTAAATTAATAAGTTTGTGGTCTGCTTATTGTAAGTACAGTGCACTTAAAATTCTTTTTTTTAAATAAATTAACAGCTCTCTTTAAACTTATAGTCTATAGCTGTATGTATTTGAATTTATTTTTTTTTTGTCGCATATTTTATGATATTAATAAATGTCAAAGGTAATTTCTAAATCGTCTACTTTGTTTGGCCTAATCTGATCCTTTCACCATCATATCAATCAGGTCATTGAATTCACTACCCGAGATAAAAATAAAACTAAAAGTAGAGTCTTACAAATCAAATCAAGTTTATATAATTTGTTATTTTTATTTATTTTTGTAAGCTGAGCAACTTACAAATTGGCGCAGCCAACTTTGGGGCTCGTCATATAAAAGACTCTAAACTTACAAAAGTGGGGCGCTTTGTCCATATTTCTCGTACATCGAGCGCCCAACGCTTTTTTTACAATAATGCTAGTATTTATTTATCGTTTATTATTGTTTTAAGCTTATTTGAAAAATTATTTTTAACTTTTTAGTTTGATATGCTCTAAAAGCGTGTTTTTTTAGTTTTTTTAAACTATATTTATTTAGAGTCAGTTTAACGTGTACTTTTAGAATAAAAGGTAAATGTCACAACACCTCTGCTCACCCTAAACTGCACAATTGCTAATTTTTTCGTTTCAGACGCTGAGGCTGTCCACAAATGTACGGCAGGGCCCGTTGGTAACCTACGCGACAAAATCAGCAAACTTTCCGCACTAAAGAAACTAATCCAGTCCGAATATATCGACAATGCAACGGAAGCCATCCGTAACTGCAAATCACAAGACAAGGAGCCATCTTTGAACGACTGTAATGCCGGAACTTCACGGGGAACCTGCGTATTAAGAAACAAAGAGACAGCTTTGAACGAGTGTTATCCGAAATTCATCGACGGATTCACAAGTCTGCTTACCAACTTTACAAAAATAATAAACCCCGGACAGACGCAGAACGTTAGCGATGTTTTCGCCGTGGATTACGCCGATCAGGATTTATTCTTCTTTTCTAGTTGTCTAGAGTACGCTAATATCGATGCTGCAGTGGCTGCGAACATCATACTGAACGGGATAAAGAGCTGTGCTGCAGCGAAAGGAGTTGATGTTTCTACCACAGAAGTAAGTGTGCATTTAAAATTTGGTTTCAGCCACTTAGGTATGTGATATCGGGAATACAGCAATATTCTTGCAGACCACTTTAGCCGCCGCCTAATTGAAAGAATTGAGGTATGTAAATCATGCTAGTTTTGGCAGGTTGTTAACAATGTGCAGTTAAATAAAGGCTGTTTAAAAATTGGAATCAATATTAACAATGATTTAGATTAAGAAAAACAAACTTGCTGAGCTGAAATCAAGAAAATCTTTGCGAGGATAAACGGTTAAAAATGATTTCGACAGTTGAATGAGTTTAGACTATCAATTAGGGCGGCTAAGGTGCCCTGGAAAAACATCTAGCAATTTAAACATTTCATATTTTTCCACTATGGTTATGAGCCGAAACATTTTGGATAAGGACTTGGCTTTGTTAGCAAATTTTGGATAGAAGGTTGGCAAATGTGCAGTGACCATGGCTTCCATAAAACGTTAAAAATTACATTGGGTACCCAATACCATACCGGGTTGAACTCATTATATGGACTCGTTTTTATAAAAACTATATATACTAGTAATCACGAAAGTTTGGTCAACAAGAGTATATACGATTTATTGTCTGTCGGCTGAGCAAAGTGAAATTTACGCCCGGAAGGCAATACACAATTTTTATCGGCAGCTCGTGGTGGCCCTTGATGCGTCTCCCAGGGTACTGACTCACTACCCCCCCCCCCCCCCCCAGGGACGGCCCTGGTTGCGGAGTTTAGCGGCACGTATGGACAAACCAAAATCTAAAGTGTTCGTTGTACGCAAAATTACGAGAAACCTTTTTCGTACAAAATTTAATTATCATTCATTTTTATAACAACCTCAATTGGATTCCAAGCATAGTAATTGCGATAAAAAAAAATTTTCGACTTCGACCTGTAACGTCAAAATAAACTATTACAAAATTTCGTATTCTATATTTTTTGTAAACAGAAGCCCTAATTTGACTGAACTAACGGGTTTATAATGAAACTTTTACAATTAATGACGATAACTCTTTGGTTTTATAAGTTTACTTATTACAATGGACTAAAAAGTGTTTGTTCAATGACGATCTGTTTTCTTTTTCCTCAGATTTCCGTACTGGAACCCACTCAAGCGTTGCCGTCCCTCTACAACAGCTTTCTACCAGCTTTCTACACCGCAGCCAAGCTGAACGCGTCTTCAGACATCCAGAAGGTTTTAGTAAATTTCCTGAACAACGAAATCTCTCAGGCCAGCGCGGAGAAAGCCCGCTATCCAAGCAGCGTCGATGCCTTCCTAGTTAGCAACGAAGAGATACAGAATGCATTCCAGTTCGTTTCTAAATCGAATAACACAAACGTGACAGCTTGTTTCGAAGAAGAGTACAACAATTTAAAGGTTCTGCTGAAATCAGGTGAGGAATTTGGATTTTTGACCATCCCTTGTTGCGAATTTCTCGAATACTTTTTTCAATAATTATGTATAAATAACCGTTTGTCCTCTATAGGCTCGAAACCTACTAGACCGATTTCACTGAAAATTTCACAATTTGCCCTTATTAGTGCCGGGAGTGTTTAGCCGTAAAATTTATTTCAATTAGTAACATTTAAAGGGTTGAAATGGGGGTAACTACTCTGTAACAATACACCATTTATTCGAATCAGAATAGAGAGGTGGCATTTTGAACAATTGATTTTGACGAGATACTTAACAAAAGTATAGCTCTCGCACGTGATTGTGTGTGTTTAACACGTTCACTGCTAAGGACGCACATGTGACTTGACACTGAACACTAGAGAAGCGGCCGACGCACAGTGCATTGCACGCCAACCCCAATGCACAATGCTTTCTTCAATACTTATTATATACCAATTAATGTTTGTCATTTATAGGCTCGAAAACTATTCTGCCGATTTCACTGAAAATTTCACAGTTTGCCCTTATTATAGTCTCTAAGAAGTAACCTGTCCTCTGGATCGCTCGGCTACCTGAGGCTGGCCCTCAAACCCCAGCCCTCGCTTCCGACCGCAACTGATTCCCCTCTAGGAAATTAACTTTTTTTCATGATCTTAATTTGCAAATTTCCATCGAATAATTGAAAAGTAGATGAAAAAATAAGAAGAATGATACGAAACACGGCATAATTTGGTAAAAAAAAACAAACAAACAATATAGGCGCAAACTGTTTGTGTGATGTAACAATCGAGTTGGTTTTGTGTAACGATATTAAATTCAATGTTGTCAAAAATGTATACATAATAATATAATCATACATAGAGTATTTTTTGTCCCTCCATATGCTCACGTTTTTATATGAATTGTATTTTAGTTCCACTGTTCATTCAAAGTTAATTTTAAAAAGAAAAACTACAAGTTGGTGCAAGTTGGTCAAAATTAGTTGATTTACACCGAAATTTAAATACAAAACGTAATATGATAATGGTTTTTAATAATTTTGGACAATAATTTAACTGACTTTTTGGTATTAGGCACCTAGTACTTGTTTTCATTGAGTGCAGCCAAGCGTCACTAATTAGGGTCGGCTGGGCGGAGGACCTTAACTTTTTCCTGGTTCAGAGTTAGGCTGTCCGCAACTATAACACACTGGCATCTACTAGACAATTAGGACTCAAACCATTTAACAGATTCGGCTGAATATCCCCTCTCCAACAATTTAGTGGTGATAAAAATGGATGATAGGCTATACACAGTCAAACGCTTTAAAAAAATCATAGAAAATTAGTAACAAAATTAATTAGTAACGTAGCTTCTCGCTGATCCATAGCTTGGCTAATATCCTCTGTAACACATAGCCTAATGTCGAAACCCAGGCTGAAACTATTTAGGAGATTATTAAATAGTTACAAATCTAAAAATGCACTATTTTTTCCGGACATTTAGACAAAACAGATAGAATGCTTATAGGTCTGTAGTCCAAAGGAGCTACAGGAGATTTTGTCTTGTTTAGTGGCCTTCTTAGCGCTTTGCTTTGGTGCATAGCTGATAATAAATTTACATAGACCTAAAAGTGAAACATAGACAGATTTTAATGAAACTCGCTATGCGTTTTGGGCAATGGAACTCGAATCTTAACCTTATGCACTCTATTTATTTGACACTTAACTGCTCCACCAGATCCAATTAAAATTACTTTTTGAAGAATTGTTTTTGTAAGTTCGCCAAAACATTACTATAAATAGTAAACATAACTTATCATATATCATTTTGTTCGGAATAAACCAGAGAATAAGGAAAAAATTGTTGAAAGATTAAATAAAAATGTTTCATTGAATAGGCCTATTTTGAATATAATCGGTCAGAAAAATCAATTGATTATTTTGTATTAAAATAAGAATAATAAAGTTTAGAGCTTTTAAAATACTTTATTACACTAAATGTGACTATAATAAATAATTAAAAAATAGTTTTGAGGTTTAACAAAATTTTTTTATTGAGTAGGCCTATTTTAAATATATTACGTCAAACAAGTAAAAAAATTGTTTTTTTATGAATTTAAAAGTAGTAATGAAAATTATTAGAGCTTGGAAAATACTTTTTACAGTAAATATGTCTGTTTAAATATGTCAATTGTATTTATATTTATTTAAAAATGTGTATTAACAATAACATTTTTGTGAAATAATAGTGCATAGTTTAAAAAATTGCCATTTCTCAATACAAAATAAAACAAAAACAAGATTATTACATTATTTACATAAACAAAATTTACACAAAAGAGCTTTACAAAACTGCAAAATAATAACATACAATAAAAATAAATACCATTTGAAAAAGCGTAAACAAAAGTTACAGACGGAAGTTAACAGACGATGCTACTTGTATTTCTCGATCATGATGGGCAAACAGCTGCTCAACTTCAGAGAGATACACGGATACTATACCCCGCGCGCGATAACTTTTCACTTGGGCTTTGCACAGTTTGGCAACGCTGCGGGGCGGCTCGCTACCCTATCCCACCTATCACATGTATCCGGTTGGACGATGACTCACAACTAGGCTCCTAGTAAAAATTACACTTTTTCTTCAAAACCTAATGAAAAGTTCATTATGACTATGCATCTTAAAGATAATTTTCTAACAAGAAATAATATATAAAAATATTTGTAATCAGACAACTAATAGTATTGGAAAAAGGGTAAACTAAATATATTGTGATCGTTTTGCGGAAAAATTAACATTTAAATATAAAACAAATACTATTCAAAAAATACTTAATTCAAAATAATATAAACTTTCAAAAATGTCGTTTTTAACCTGCTGACATTAAAAAGTAAAAGTCAGAGTTCTATTGCTTCAGAAATGATCATGTTCAGAGGGTCGTAGTAGATTGATATTATTGGAAGAACAGTGTTTGTATATTTTTTTGGATTGTATCCCGGGAATTGTCCCCCTCCAACAATGAAAAATAAAAAAAAGGTGATATAATTGAGTGGTTAACGAACAAAGGAGTGCCTTTTAACCCTACATTAATTAAACTCGAACTCATGGAACTGGTTAAAAGGGCTAAACCTCCGCGCCCTCAGTATGTCTTAGGTAAAATGGCGGAACATTTGGGACATAGGATACTAAGACTTCCCCGATACCATTGCGATAACAACCCAATAGAAATGGCGTGGTCTTGGCTTAAAGATTATGTAAAGGAGCGAAATGTGACTTTTAAAATTAGCGATGTTGAAACATTATTCCGGGAAGCAATCAAAAGGTTTACACCAAAAATGTGGACAAGATACGTCTTACATACTGAAAAATTAGTAATTAATGCCTGGGAAGCAGAAGGTCTGCATCACGAGGACGTGGAACAATTTATAATTTGTCTGGGTGGGGATGATGGTGACACTGATAGTGACTGTGACAGTGATAGTGGCAGCGAGGATGAAGATGTTGATGGTGATCTCCAAGAGTACGAGTTTCCTCCTGGTGTGTTTGATGACCTGGGTGTTTCGCCAATAGATTAAGAAGTTGTTAAAAAATTAACAATTCCAGGTAATAATGTTTTAACTATTTCATTATACATCTATAAACAATACTTATAATTGTCCAATTTTAATACATTTTAGATATTTATTATCAGCAAAGTATGACCAAACATGTTATGATAAGAAATATTGAAAAATGTTTCGGAAGAAAAAAATAATAATTTGCAATTTCGAAAGAGCCTTCTCAGGAAGTGCACCTGTGAGTCAGCGCGATAAGACACATCCGCTCGTCTCAACAGTGCGACGTTGCCGATACCATTTTCACATTAAACTCCAAAAATCCCAAGTGAAAAGTTATAGCGCGTGTAGTATAGTCAAGGTCACTAGATAGTAAAGGTTACCTCATAGTCACGTAAACAAACTCAAACCCCTCGACCCGTTCCTGTCCAGTGACGTCATTATAGTACACAAACTCCGCGCTCCCATTGAATATGTATGTTTCGTCGTACAAATCACCTCATTTTTTTTTAAAATAGATGTATTAAACTATTTTTGGGGTTGCAGTTTTTTAAAATGATACTTAAGTTACACATTTCAACATTTGTAATTATAAGAATATATCTTAACCTTTTCAAAAACATTATATTTATGTCATTAATTTGCAATTTACAATAATTACAAAAGTATAATCATACAAATTTTAATTTATATTTTTACTGACTAAAATTTAAAATAAAAAGCTATCTTGGTAATACATTTTAAATCATATAGGTAACTAAAAAGCAGTCATTAAAATTGTATTTAATATTTTAAAGTAGTATTCTTTGGAAAGATAAATATAAGTATGACACAAAAATTAAAAACTATAAAGGCTAAATTGAATACACCATTCTAAATACTTATACTTGTCTTTTTGTAAGTAAATACTTATAACTAAGTGAATGAACCACAAGTATTTGTTTTACTTGTATTTTAAATAAGTATTCTTTTTACTTACTATTAACATTTATTTTAAACTACAAAA
>JAGFPH010006164.1:24086-39291 GCA_018207615.1 Philaenus spumarius | reverse complement strand
CTTACTGCGCATGTGTCAGGCTAAAGGTCACCGCTACCGCTACACACGCCTCGACCCAAGTACCTCTCTCCTGATCAAAACTTTGGGTTTACTGCGCATGCGTCAGAACACAGGTCACCCCTACCTCTACTACCCTGCCCCGATTCAAGTGCCTCTATCCCAATGAAAACGGCCTTAAGGGTCATGTGTCAAGCTCTATGTCGCCCTACCCCGATGCAAGTTCCCTATCCTAATCGATCTTCATTCCCGTGAAAATGTCAGAGTGTACAATATTCTGTTTACATTTGCTTCCCCGCGGAGGTTGATAAGCGACACGAGCAAATAAACATATATACTATCTTTTGTTACAGAACCCGGCTGACAGTGATACAAAGATACAGGACCATGTGCAAAGCGAACTGCAAGAGTATTTCTTCGCCAAATATGGTGGAGCTAATAATGTGGTCAACCGTGTAGCCATATTTATCCAGGAAGCCAACGCGGCGATACAAATAAGCGAGGGAATTAACTCCGGCCACGTTAACAGAGGTTTGACCACGGCGCTCCGTCCTTACAGAGTAGAAGTCAACAAAGCTTTGGCGGCATTGGAAGGGACTCGATCGTCACAGTGCGCCTTCTACGACAAATGGTTTGACATTGACTTGTACAGCGCAAGCGCAGCAGGGTTTGTTATCGATGAAGTGCAACTGTCCAACACTTCCCGGGCAATCACCACTTCCTGTAAGTTGTTTTCATTATTTAAAATTCAGGCGACGTAAGTTCAGATGAATGTTTTTGTCAATTGACTTTCAATTTATGTTTCTAAACTCTCTAATGATCGAACGGTTTGATCTAAGTATTGCTTTCCTTCATCTGTTTTGATTAATGACAATTTATTGCTGTGTATATTCTGTTAGCCCTTAAACGTATCACTTAAAAACCTTAACTTATACCGAAATGTTTGTGGAAAGATGGTGGAAGTAAAGCACACAGTGGTTGACTCCAGGGGTTTACTCGTAATTTTTCCAGTACCGGAACGTTGCCGGAACTGACAGAAGTGCCGGAAAGGGGGTCCGGAAATTGTTCACTTCTAAAACCCCTACTTTACGTATCTTTGGTAGGTTTAAAAGTGCAGATGATATGCTTACTTTTATAAGAAAAGTACACATGTATATGTAACTATTTTTGTACTTGTAGGGGATATGGCACATAGCAAATTTTAGAGACACATACTATTTTAATAAAAAACTTGACGAAATGTCTGCTATTTAGCCTTTATCAGAAATTTAAATCCTCGGTGAAAGTGTGTAAACCTAATCTCATTTTATGTAGGCTATATCAAAAAATGACTTTTCTTATACAAAAACAATTAAACACAAGCAAGCTTGTCACGAGAACACAACACACAACACAAACGCTTGTTAGTGAATTATTCTAAGGGCACTTAAAAGTCACAAAACTAAATACATCACAACGTCAAAGCGACCAGCCACTTTTTAGTTTTTCACAGTTCACGAGAGGTATATATTACATAGCATGTACCGGGCACCCAGCTAAATCGCCGTGCGGTCTACGTTTAAATATTTTCATCTTATGGTAGGATTCCTATGCTACGACTGTAACGACTACAACCGTGCGGCCCCAGCCGCTCGATCAGAGCAGTACGATCCGAGTCGCTTGGTTATATTCTTATGGCGCGACTAGTACAATTACATTTAGAACGTATTGTGGCAGATAGATCATTTTTGGCTGCGTATCTTCTACTTGAGGAAGAGGAGGAAGAAGAGTTGTTATTACTGGCCCATCTTCAAAAAGCCGATCCTAATCTATTGTACCAAGTAAGGCGAGAAGAAGGATTTCAGAATATTCTAATTCGGAGAATACCATAATCTTTGTATTTTGGGTGTTTAGGGTTATAAATAGACTGGTGTTCTCGCACAAGCTCAATGAGTTTAGAATCATCCATGTTTAAAAGACACAAAATACTTTAACACGGTAAAAAAACACTCCAGCCGCCACGACTGTTACGACTATACTGCTCATGTCAGCAGTTGAGTCGTACGGCTCAAGCCGCCTCACCGGGGTCGCTGCAGTCGCGCGGCGCTAGACGCTCCTTAGGAATGGGTTCCATTTACTTCCATTATAAGGAGTCCATTACGTCTGGAGCCACGCGGCTGCAGCCGTTACAGTCGTAGCATAGGAATCCCACCTTTATGGGGTGCCTTTCGACCTTGTATTTGTGACGGCGTTTGTCAGTGTACAGCCATTGTTTGTATGTGTATAATCCGTGTTGTGCTCTCATTTGGGATAATCAATTTTTAATTAATTAATCGTGAAATTAAATGAGTAATTCGGTAAGTATTAATTACAAAATGTGGTCCAAATTATATCATGTTTGGTCTTATTTTGATTACAATAATGATCACGCCGAAAAAGTTAATAATATAAAAGTTTAAGGATCGCTTTTTTTAACTTTTCGGCCGCCTCGACTCTGAATCACTCTCTTACTTGTAGTCGTTCGCAGCGCTAGCCGAACATCAAAGACGTGCGTCGAGGCTGGCAAAAAGGTATCTGGAAATCTGGTGCACCCAAGTTGTCGATGTGGGAAACTGTAGTTGGCTCGTATAGTCGCAACGCTCTATATTGATGGGGATATCTTAAGGTTTTTCGATTGGCAGACGTAAAATTCTGAACCGAGTGTTGAATGAGTGTTAATAAAACTTAAACAAACATTAATAAAAAGCAGTACCGGAACGGCGTTCCGGCACCAGTAAATCCCTGGTTGACTCGCTTTAAAGCTGACAGGATGTTTTGGTTATCTGTTTTTGACTTTTGGTTATTTTTGCAACGTTTTACTACTATATTGAAATAAAACTCCCAAAGACGAACAGAGTTCGCCAAAGCACAATAATTATAATATATGCATTGGATATAGCTTAGAAAAAGCCCCTCCCATAAATAACGTCTTCTGTTCCTCCCTTAGGCTCAGTGCACACTTGCTAAACTAAAAAAGGACGAGGGACACTGCGTCATTTTCAATTGGACAGGAAGAAGTACAGAGGAATTTATGACGCAATGCACAAGTGACGCAGATACCTATCTGACGCCAGTGTCACTCCCGATAGCTATCGAGATGGACCTGCGACCTGCGAGACACGCGTCACTTTCCCCTATCGTGATACCCAACTTGCTATAGTACTCAGCTTGCTATAGAGCAGTCCACATTTGCAGCCGTCTCCTACTAAAAATTTTCAAAACTATGTGTGATGAAAGTATGGACATAGAACTTTTCATTTAGGAGGTGAAAATGCATTCAGTAATTTGGGATGTGAACCATGACGATTATAAGGATAGTTTAAAGTATGGCATAAATAAACAAGTTGGCCAACAATTTTATGAAATGATATCTACATTTTGGAAAAACGACTATTTTATAATAGTAGTATTTTTAAACCGTTTGATTTATAAAATGTATGAAATTGAAAAGCACTTAAAAGATAATATTACTTTCTCCGCCCTATACGTAGTATATGGAGAAAGTATTGTTTTCGTCCAAATTTGCCAATTTGAATGTTTAGTGGAATTATCTGTTTTGGTGCTCCCTGAACCAAAAAAAGTTCAGTGGAATTATCTGTGTTGGTGCTCCCTGAAACCAAAAATATTTTTAGTGGAATTATTTGTTTTGGTGCTCCCTGAACCCAAAAAAGTGTTTTTTTTTGTGATGTCTGTCCGTGTGTCTGTAAGGATGTGTACAGTGCCGGAGACCATACCAACGGTCCGATTTTAATGAAATTTGGTATGTAAGTGTAGTTCTGGAATATCTCCAGGCGTTTTTCTTGCAATTTTTAAAATTTTTGAATTTTAAGGGCATTTACCTCCCAAAAATGGTAAAAAACGAGAAAAATCTAAATTTCTCAAAAACGGCTCTAACGATTTTGATCAAATTTGGCTTATTTGTAGCCCTTAATGTACCCTACCATATGCAGAAAACCGCATCTTTCTAAAAATTCTCGTTTAGGTAATAATAATAACTGATTTTTTGGGGCTTTTGGCCAAGAAGGAGGTTGTTTTTCAAAATTTTTCAAAACCTTTTTTCGTCCATCTATACAGGCATAATTGACATGTTTGGTGCAAATTTCTTCGTAATCGATCGAATAGTTTAAATAATAATAATATAATATCTATATATATAAAGCTGAAATACCACTGACTCACTCACTCATCACAGTATCTCGAAAAACATATCGCCTAGGAATGTGAAATTTGGTACACATATTGCTCATAGGCCTTAGAGGCGCACTAAGAAAGGATTTTGAAATATTTCGCTTTTAAGGGTTGAAACAACCCCTAAAACCATAAATATTGTTTGTTTTATATCTCAAAAACCATATGACCTAGGAATGTGGAATTTTGTACATATATATTGTTAATAGGCCTTAGATTTGCACTAAGAAAGGATTTTGAAATATTTGGCGTTTAAGGGCTGAAACAACCCTTAAAACCATAAATATTGTTTGTTTTATATCTCAAAAACCATATGGCCTAGGTAAAATATGGTACACATATTGCCCACAGGCACTAGAGGCGCACTAAGAAAGGATTTTAAAATATATGGCCTTAAAGGGTTGAAACAACCCCTAAAACTATAAATATTATTTATTTCCTTAAATCTAGAAAGCTGAAATTTTATACATTTATTTCTTAAAATCACATATAAAAAGTAAACAGTTTTGCTTTTTGTCACGTACCGATAAGGGATGAAAATGTAGTAACAACCCCTAAAATAATTCATATTAATTTTTATACTTTCCTGAAAGTTAGAGAGCTGAAATTTTGTACATTAATTTCTTACAAGATGCATATAAAATAAACCAGTTTTACACGCTAAGGGATTGAAACGTAGTAAAAACCCCTAAAACCATAAATATTATTTGACTAACTTTGAGGAACGTGAAATCTGGTACACATATGCTCATAGGCACTAGAGACGCACTAAGAAACAATTTTAAAATATTTGGCCTTTAAGAGTTGAAACAACCCCTAAAAAATAAATGTTGTTTGTTATACTTTCCTTAAAGCCAGAAAGCTGAAATTTTGTACATTTATTTCTTGAAAAACACATAAAAAGTAGGCCTAAACCAGTTTTTCATTTTGTTACGTGCTTCTAAGGGGTGAAAATGTGACAACAACCCCTAAAAACTATAAATATTAATTGGTTTTCTTTCCTTAAAGCTAGAGATATGAAATTTGGCATTTATTATTTTTTAAGGTAATATTTAAATGCGTAAAGCTGATCAAATCCATCCCGATCTATGCATGCGCATATTAAACTCGTATCTGTTCGATCTGCAACATCAAGCTAAGACTGTGATTTACCAGTCTGTAGATTTAGCGGTTGAAAAAGAAGACGCTCTTCACTCTGAATTCTTTATTTTTAATTGATTTAAATTATTCAGCAAACATACCTTGACGAAGACAATTGACGGGCAGCCAATGAACAAAACATACCAAACTAATTGAAAATGCATGTAATAATTCACTTTCGTGAAATGAAAGAAAAGGAGGGAGAAATATTACAATTATGTAACAAAGAAACAAACATTTGCTTTTATATAATATAGAAAAAACAAATTTCCTAGAACCAGAACGCACTGCAACCCACCTGGTCCAATTGTGAATCTAAACGAGGGTGACCAAATCATGAACTGGAAAAAACGGGACACACCCAAGGGAGTCTGGGGGATACCTTCCAGCTAAAAGGGGGGAGGGGTCTGGAAACTTCTCATGCCCCTGAAGTTAGCCCAGCGTTCTTTGCAAATCAAAAAATTAAAGTTGTGCTGTGCTGATCAATTGATCCCCTAAAAATCAAATTTAGCGAAAAAGTTAGCCCCGCCATTTTCGTGAATGGCCTTATTTTTTGTTTAACACTTGTGCTGGTCGTGCTACATAATCTAACTGTGCACACGGCTTCATTGTCACAGCGTCCCTTTTTAATATACTTAGTTTCACTTATGGAATATTCCTCAATAAACTTACATTGACACTTGGCCATAATTTTGTCAATATGAGACGATAATATAAAATTTAAGAAACTACCCAACATAACAAAACAAACACCCTTCACACTGACTCTGGCAGGCCAGCAGGGACACTTATCACTCGCGCTCACTGTCGTCTGTGCAGCGTAGGCACTGCCTACACTACTACACTCGATTCCACGTTCACCGAGCAGTAAAGAGCGCCCATAAGTCATGCAATCCATACGACAGTCTCAGCGTTAATAGTTAACTAAAAAACATCAATTCCAATGCAACGCTCGTTGACGCAACCCGCATGACAATAAACGAAATGTTCACTGTAATGGTATAGTTGCGGACAGCCTAACTCTGAACCAGGAAAAGGATAGGGTCTTCCTCCCAGCCGACCCTAATTAGTGACGCTTGGCTGCACTCAATGAAAACAAGTACTAGGTGCCTAATACCAAAAAGTCAGTTAAATTATTGTCCAAAATTATTGAAAACCATCATCATATTACGTTTTGTATTTCAATTTTGATTATTTTTGTATTAAATTTGATGTAAATCGGCCAATTTTGACCAACTTGTACCGCCAAACTAGTTTTTATTTTTAAAACTAACGTTGAATGAACAGTGGAACTAAAATACCATTCATATAAAAACGTGAACATATCTAGGGACAAAAAATACTCTATGTATGATTGTAACAATTTTTTATTGCTTGATAACCAGAACAAATCGCCGGTTTCAAGGAAAATTTGAAAACATAATTAATATACTGTACTATGTAACTTAATTTAATATACAATAAATACAAAATAATACATAGCGACAAAAAAAGTTAATGTACTTGAGCGAGAATTAGATTGTCTTATATCATGTTTTATTTGTATTTACCATAGTTATATTTTAGGAATGTACAGGGTGTCCAGTAATTACGGGGTCGAACTTTGGGGAATGGTTCTATGAGTCAAAATAATAAAAAAGTTTATATAAACATAGGCCCGAAAAAGCTTTGTTTTCCAGATATCCGCCATTTTATTTGTTGTACAAAATAATTGAAATCTAGAGAACGGTTTGACTGATTGAGTTCGAATTTGGCATAAAGTTTAACCTAACAATGATATATCTAAAAAAATAAGTAATTAAATCCAATCATGCGTTTCAAAATGGCGGCTGTTGAACAAACAAATTATTTACACATAACTTAACTATTATCCTTCATCCGATAGGGAATCAAAAGGACTACAAAGAAGGTGTCGACATTTTTTGTTATGTACGGTTTTTGAGTTATTTAGGTTTGAAATTTATCTAATGTATGGTTATGAAGCAATAAACAATTATTACAATCATACATAGAGTATTTGTTGTCCCTCCATATGCTCACGTTTGTATATGAATTGTATTTTAGTTTCACATTTTCATTCCAAGTTAGTTTTAAAAAGAAAAAGTACAAGTTGGTACAAGTTGATCAAAATTGGCCGATTTACATCAAATTTAGTATAAAAATAAACGAAATTTAAATACAAAACATAATATGATAATGGTTTTTAATAATTTTGGACAGTAATTTAACTGACTTTTGGTATTAGGCACCTAGTACTTGTTTTCATTGAGTGCAGCCAAGCGTCACTAATTAGGGTCGGCTGGGCGGAAGACCCTAACCTTTTCCTGGTTCAGAGTTAGGCTGTCCGCAACTATAGTAGCATGTCTATTCTCCCGTAAGACCTGTACTGCACGGTGAACGTGAAATCGAGTGTAAATTGATTGCCACAGTACACAGAGCCTAGCCTAGCCGTAGCTGCTACTTCACATGACATAGCATAATGACTTGATCCAAAATATTACTTGAATTTATATTATTATAAATTTGGAAGTTTTGTTGATTTGAAAATGTGTTTAGTTTTAGTAACCAACGTAAGGGACATTTAGGCGTCCCGAGATACTTTTTTGGGACACTGGGTGACGTTTGGTCACCCGAATCTAAACCATCCAGGGACCCATTCAAACATACACACAAAATTTCATAAAAAAATGTCCAGCCGTTTAGGAGAAATTCAACAATCATGCACACGTACAGAAGAATTATATGTAAAGCTAAGCAAAAACCCCAATTTTCGCGGTTTTTATGGTTTCAATAATTTTACGATAAAAAATCATTGTTTCCGAATATGGTATTCTCAAATACAAACTATTCCTCGAGTCAAAACGAAATCGGCTTGCTGTTAATTTTTTGAGTATAATAACCGTGTCGAGAACAAACTTCTAGACGGTACTATGTACACTCCCTTATTTTATCTCAAATGCCAAGAACGTTTGATGATAATGTACGTCATAATGCGCTGAAGGGTTACAATAATATTATCGAACATGCGAAGGACAATAGCACTGAGTGATAAAACAGTGATAAATAAAAACTGTATTATTTTAAAATACACATTTGTTACAGATGTAAAACAATACGCCGCCTGTGCCAAAGGCGTCACCAACAACCTCCGTAGCAGAATACCAATCCTCAACACGTTGCTAGGCAACTTAAAGTCAATGATTAAAAATATTAGTGAAGACGTCATCCGTGGTTGTGGCGCCACTTCTTCACTACAGTACGCGCAACAATGTACCAACAACTTCACGGAGCAATTGTCGAACGTATATTTCCAGATTTTGAAAGTTGTAATTTCCGATACTGCGAATACTAAAGACATAAATAACGTAATAAAATTGGAGCTTTACGACAAGACATTGTTTTCGATTCCGAACTGCCTTCAGGATACTTATGTAGATGCGATTCACTCTGCTAACACGATACTGAGACAAATACAACAATGTGCCAAATCGACCGGTGTTGACATTTCTTTAAATCAAGTAAGTAATACAATTAAAAGGTGTGTCAATAATACTGTAATCGGTATTTGTAATTTTAACAGAAACACAAAGTAATCGTTACTAATTGCTCGAAATAACGTTTACAGTCACGGTGGGTCCTAGGTCGACCTTGTGTTGCCTTTATCTGTTCTGTAGAAAATCGACTGACTGACAGACATGAACGACCCTATAGGGGATCGGTGTTTTCAACTTAAGGTACGGAACCCAAAATCTTCGATGTGGTATTAAAGGATAAAATATAAAAGAAACTCTAGTGTACTCTAGTTTGATGCATTCAAATGATATAACTTACCGCTCTACTGTGTAGTACTCACGAGTGTGGTTCTGAGATTTACAGGCGCTAAGACTGGTGCCGTTGGCTGTACTAGCCATGCCACTAATATGTTTTGCGGAACTATCAACCCTCCGATTTCTCAGAAATGCCAACTTTCAAATCCTACTGGATCACCTCGGTAACATCCTTCAATACTATTGTTAAACACGCTTACTAATTTTTAATAAAGAGAACTTCCGTGTTTTCAAGAGAAGAGATGGAGACCGATGTTTTTAGAAATGCATTTAAAATAAGTGACAGAGCAAAACCAATGCACTGTGCCGTGCGAGTTGCGTTCTTTCCAGGTCCACACTCGTGAGTACAGGACAGTAAGCACTGCACACCAAGGGATAGACTCTGTTTTACCATTACCCTATGTTCGACAGCTATACCATTGGATAGGAAATTAAACGAGCTCAACGAATGTACTCTTGAGGTTTTTTATGAAAATTTTCTATATTAGACATAGTCTAATTTAAATGGCTGCCATTTTAAAACGAATTACAATAATATTTTGTAGTAAAAAATTCTTAACAAAGTTATAAGATTTTACTTGCCTTGATAATATTAACAGTAGCCTATATCTGTAGCTATAAATATGACGTGTTGTTCGCCAGCAGTGAAAGTATATATATAATTGTGGCACCAGCAAAGCGCTCGTGCAGCGCCCTGTGTACACATATGTTACAGGAAAAGTAGATTGTTAGGGAGAGTATACTCTCTGATAACAGTATCAGTAAAAGTTGATTGAAAATAATCAGATCAACTTTTTCCAGGAAGAGTTAACTATGCCTGCAGTGGTTTAGTAAAAGTTGATTGGAAGATGTTGCTCTCTAGATGTAACTGCGCCCATATCTTTGTTTTGATTACCCCGCCAGGCAGTCGACTATTTGTTAAACATATTGTTTTTTATCTTCCTGGATTGTATATTTGATTTATATTAATAATAGGTTAATGACCTTATATATGATCCGTCAACAATCTAAATTTTTCCTCTGTAGGATTACCGGTTTCAACGGTATACCGTCATCTTCAGATCCTTATTGTTCCTTACTTTCCGCCTGTTCTGGCATCGTCTTCTTTACACATTTGGCACATTTAAAACATTTGTCACATATTAAGATTACAAACACGAAACAAATAAACAGATTAAAATCATTACAAAAACCGACACACTAATATAAAAGTTCATTATACAGCGAATCGTTATGTTGGTCAACGAGAAGGTTTATTATTGCCGCGCCGGTCGAACATGTAATTCGGGCGGCCGTCTATTGAGTACAGACTATTTGTTGTAGAGCAATAGTGGCCAAGGATGCAGGATGCAGGTTAGGTTAGGTTAAACAATAGCTGATGGGTAAATAAACCTATGGATAAAACAATAGCTGTGAGGACTGTCGCAACTTCACAATCACTTGAAGTAAACAAGGATTTTTCAAATGCTCTTGCAACACTAAATGCAAATCCAAGAAGTGCATGTGTAAGAAGAAAGATGTGCTCTGCAACTCAAAGTGTCTTTACCTTACTGTAGTAAATTCTACACATTTTTTATCTCACTTTGTATTATAAAGGTTTGCTTTTTATTTGTTTTTATTAGGTAGTAGACCGTTTCCTTGTAAAGAGTCAACTTTTACTATCTCAAGGCAGTAAGAGTATACTTTCCCTAGTTATAGTCAACTCTGCCTGAGTCGACTTGACATAGGCAGAGTCAACTTTTACTAGAGGATCTACGTTTCCCGTAACCTGTAACATATACACAAATACATTGTGTATACCCGATTCTATGGTATTGCGTTGGACGCTTTTTGGATGGGTAAATTCTTATGAGTTCACAGATCTTATACGTCTTATGCAGTATATCTGTGGCTATAAGTATGACGTTGTGTTCAGTCTTCGTAGAAGGTTGCACATTTTTATAATGTATCTACGTCAAGTTTTTTACTTTCTCCACCCTATACGTAGTATATGGAAAAAGTATTGTTTTCGTAAAAATGTTCGAATTTGAATTTTCAGTTGAATTATCTGTTTTGGTGCTCCCAGAACCTCAAAAAATGGTTTAGTGCAATTATCTGTGTTGGTGCTCCCTGAACCCAAAAATATTTTTAGTGGAATTTTTTGTTTTGGTACTCCCTGAACCCAAAAAAGTGTTTTTAGAGTGGTGTCTGTCTGTCAGTCTGTCAGTATGTATACACGACCAGAGAGGCACTATTGGTCCGATTTTCATGAAATTTGGTATGTAGGTACTACACCCTAATATCTCCAGGCGTTTTTTTCATTTTTTGGAATTTTCAATTTTTAAGGGTAATTTACCCCTAAAAACCCATAAAAAAACGACAAAAATGCAAATTTCTCAAAAACGGCTCTAACGATTTTGATCAAATTTTCAGTATTTATAGTGCTTAAGATGCCAAACAAAATAACACCACCCGCTTTTATCAAAACTTCGGCGTTTTATAACTATGGGGAAATGTTTAAAAATAAACAAGTTTATGTTGTCAATCTAGCATCTCGGCGGCGGCCGCACGGGGTAGCACCATGGTAGCGATCACGGCCAGTAATTCAAAGGTCGCGCGATCGAATCCTGCCTAAGACAATATTTTTTTTATACGATTGACGTAGGTAGAATATTATTTTTTTGTTTTGTTCTAAAAAGTAATAAATAAAATGATTGAAAACAATATTATTTTGACTACAGTAAGTTGGGAGAAAGTTTGTGTCAGTTAACTGATACCGTTTATTTGACTAGGCCTATAATTTTTAATATTGTAAGATTGTAACATTAGTGCTGTGTATTTATGTATGTAAGTGAAGTTAAATTGAGTTCGTGGAAAGTTTAATGTATTGCCACGCCGCACACGTGCCTTTCTCCGCTCGGGGTCTCGGCCTGCGTTCGGAATCCACTCGTCACTCCTCACGCGTGCCTCCCGTGCCGTTAATTCTCCGGAACCGCCCTCAGCAAGCCTTTAGGCCTAACCAGCATGTTCCCCTTTCTATTTTTTGTTTGATTTGCACGCATACGTGGACAAGAATAGGAAATACACTCACTTTCCTCATTCTTATAAGTTGTTTGTAATTAATACACTTTATTTTATTTTACTAGCTCTAGTCAGGCTCCTTCTCAGGATCGTGCCGTTTGGAGTTATTTAGTCACACACAAGAATTAATATAACCTTATATTCTAACTTATTTTTAGAGCACTGGTTAATTTTTGGTATTGGATATTTAACTTATAAATGAAAGAAATTAAGATGTGCAAATAAAACTTTTTTATTTTAAAAAACAAATTAATTATGCTTTCGCAACTGCTTAATTAAAATTTTCAAACAAATATAGTAATGATATTTATAACTATATTAATATTTACATTTATTTTGCGACGCTTTTATACCATTGTGAGAATAGGGAATTTTCCGGAATGATTTTACTTTTATACTTTCCCTTGAATTTAATATTACTTTAGGCCTACTTATTATTTTTGAATTTAATTTTAAAAACTTTATTAATGGATTTTATTTATTTTTGAAAAATAGCTTGGTTATTTGCTACTCACAAATATGATTTATCGCGGCTTTCCTCCTTGGTGGTTTAGGCCTTGGAATGAAGTCCTTGATCCTCTTGGGCGTTGGCCCTTCTTCTTTCTTCCTGTCTTCTCTCTTCTAGGATTTCTCCTCTTCTTTATGTAGAGCGATTTCTTACGGCCCGCTGATATGTACCGGAGTTCGTGATTTTTGCCGACCTACTGCTGCTTCTGCAAACTTTTACGTGGTCCTCCAGTGGCTATCAAAACGCAACTGAATAGAATTCATCTCCCCTCAACCTCGTTCGGTCTGATTTGGAGTCAAGAGACTTACTCTGCCTTTTTTGAGTAACTTTGTCTCTCATGTGTTTTTTCCTGGTTTCTACGTTGTAGAATTTTATTTTAATTATTTAAATTAGGTCCCACGACTTTTCTTTCATTAATTTAATTTGATTTCGTCGATAATTATTTATTTCCTTTGCAGAGCAATAAGTTATTGTATTGGCTTCGGTGGTGGTAGAATGACGTCATGTCTTCAGCCTCCCTTCTCTGTGTTTTCTCAACCCGTTCTGGTCTATACTGGAATTTTATACTTTTTGTATTTAATTCTTTCGAAGTGCTCTAATTTCGTAACCCCTGGTCCGATTTTTGATTTCTTTGGCTCATTGGATTCTTGACCATCTCCTGATTATTTCCTCCTTTGAGTTGTTGTTGTAGGGTTCCTGGTTCCCCAGTTATCGCCTTCGTTTGTTTTCTTTAAATTTTGAATTTTAGTTTCTTCAAATTGGTCTAAATTGAAATTTTCTTGGTTCTATCCTTTTCTCCTGGTTCCCAAACTTCCAAAACTGTTCTTCTTTTTTCTCTCTTCACCTTGGCACGTTTCTGTGGCCTGTTTTGTATGACTCGTCGAATTTTGGATTTGGTAACCCCCCTTTTTGGTTTATGCCCCCTTGGTATTTTACATGGTATTTTACATTCACACATTTATTACATACTATTTATATATATTTATTTCTATATACCTTTATTTTCCTTTATTTAAATTGTTGTTTTATTTTCTTTAATTTTAAGCCTTTTCTTTCAAAAATAGTTAAATATGTTAATTTATTTTTTGTTAATTATTATTAATTTAATATCCTTTAATTTATCCCTAATTTAGGCCTTTGAATTATTTTAAATTTGTTACTTTTAGCATTTTTTCCCTAAGTCTTTGTTCTATAACTTCTTAATTATTTTTTATTAAAACAATTCTGTTAATTACTTTTTTATTTGCTTTTTCTCCTCTATTCATTACATTAAAAAGAATTTACAATTTTTATATTTTAAAATATTAACATGGTGTCTTATGGAGCATAGCAACAGTACCTTGATTTGCAGTACTGGACAAAACTCGACATGAATTTTCCTGTCGGTCTCTCTTAGAATAATTCACTAAGCTTTGCTTCTATTGCGTTTAACTGACTAGGCCTTCAATTTACAATATAATTATTTTAAATTACTTCATTTCACTTTACATATATTTTTCCCTTTATAATTACTTTCAATGTGTTATTTTATTTATTATTTATCCTATTTTTGCATATTTAGGCCTTCTGGCTTCTATTTACAACTTTTTGTTTTAGGCCTAATTACTCTTGGTAATTAGTCCATTTGTGTCGGGTGTTTGCCCGTCGCAGTATGAACCTTTGCTGTGCGTTGTTTAAATTGTGTTTTAGTTGACATTTAAACCTAAACATGCAAATTTACTTTTATTTCAAATTTGTTAGCATAGGCCTACACTATAGAAATTTCAGGTTGAAAATATGTATACCGTACTGAAATGGCAAAATGATTGTTTATTATTTTAAAATGTCTAAATTTGCTAACTTGGTTGCTATGGTAATGAATGTAAATGCATTAAAGAAACGAGTGTTGATTCAGTATATAGGCCTAATCTAAAATTAAGTTATGTTATAAATAAATATAGAGCTTGACTTGTGAGAATATATGCTTGGTAGTATAAAACAGTTTATAGTTTTATTAAAACCGTAAAAGAAGACCGACTTAAATGAGACAAAAACAGAAATGTGTGTTGCATCGTTAATATGAACTCGTGAATCAATAGGATATCACATTATAATTGTTAGTTTTATTTTAATATTGATCTAGGGCGTTCAAGGAACCGTTGCTAATAGGATTGTAAAAGGGTCGGTTGCGGACCGGTGGCTAATAAACCGTGCAGATCAGTTTGGACTGCCTCAAGTTTGGTTTCCACAACCTATTCAAGTATTTATAGGCCTAGTTTGTGTTTGACTAATGCAGGTCATGCATCACTGAAGATGACGACTTTGTCGTTGAAACGTGTTTGAGTTAGTAAACGTGTAAGGAGTGAGATTCTGTGTTCAGTTTTATTCTATCAAGTAAAATTATGTTGATTAAACCAATATAACCACCGATTTATGTTCATGACAGTTTTCATTTCTGTCGGAAGTCCTACGACCGTTTCAATTGTTT
>JAGFPH010006164.1:2061-14864 GCA_018207615.1 Philaenus spumarius | reverse complement strand
TATATTGCAGATCCCTTAGTGGTCAACAGTGTTGCCAGATTTATCCAGGAAGACAATGCAGCGATACAAATAAGCGAGGGAATTAACTCCGGCCTCGTTAACAGAGGTTTGACCACGGCGCTCCGTCCTTACAGAGTAGAAGTCAACAAAGCTTTGGCGGCATTGGAAGGGACTCGATCGTCACAGTGCGCCTTCTACGACAAATGGTTTGACATTGACTTGTACAGCGCAAGCGCAGCAGGGTTTGTTATCGATGCAGTGCAACTGTTCAACACTTCCCGGGCCATCACCGCTTCCTGTAAGTAATTTTTTGAAACTCATTTAACGTAAGTTCAGATAAATTTTTTAGTCAATTGACTTTCAATTTATGTTTCTAAACTCTCTAATCATCGAACAGTTTGATCTGAATACTGCTTTCCTTCATCTGTTTTGATTAACGACAAGTTATTTTGTAACAAAGCTTTTATTGCGGTGAATATTCGGTTAGCTCATAAACGTGTCACTTAAAAACCTTAACTCATAAGGTTCTTGGGACAGTTGGGACGCAACCATGATGGTTTATTAGCGAATTTCCGTAGGAAAAATGAGCTATTGCAGTGACCATTATGGTAAGACCTAATGTAGGGAGTAGTAAATGAGCACCGATCATTGTCCCCAGAACATGTTTAGGAGTGTCATTAAATTATATATGTATATCTATACATATATGCAGGGTGTTCATAAAGTCCCTTTAACCCCCCTCATTATTTTTGTTACTAAAAATAAGTTAACAAAACTTTGTACAAACCTTGTATTGCATAACAGGATATATTTTTGACTTATCTGACCCCCTATGATTTTGGGGGGCAAAGGGGTTTAAAAATTTCAAACATAAAGGTAGGTCACTTAATACACCATTGGAAAGCTTATTAAAAGAGAAACAGAATGGCGCAAACTAGAGCTTAATATCTTGCTTCGTTTCAAAGTAATGGACAATCAAAGGTCTGGAAAATAACATACAACCTATTTATTCCGAATATTAACAAATTAATAAACTGCTTTGGTGCTATGATAACAATATCATATTCCTGAATTTTGATTGGCCATTGCTTTGAAACGAAGCAAGATACTAAGCTCCAGTTTGTGCCATTCTGTTTCTCTTTTAATAAGCTGTTCAATAGTGTATTACATGACCTACCTTTATATTTAAAATTTTTAACCCCCCTACCCCCCTCAAACCCCCCAAAATCATAAAGGTTTAGCTATATCAAAAAATGCGTCAGATATGTCAACACAAGATATATAACACTAGTTTTTAAACAAATAAAAGAGCACTGTGGCGACAAAATCACACTGATTTGAATAAAAACCCTGAACCAAAAAACAAAAACAATAACTAAACAACTAAATTGTAAGTTATGTTTAATACGTTACCCTTATGTACATTTCGATGACATGGTCAACATCCTCAGAGGGTTTTAACACTACTAAAGTATACAGATAATATTACAGAGCTATATATACCCGCACTCCCCCACTCCTCCCCATACCGTTCAATTTAAGTCGGACAAGGTGGGCGAACGGGAGGAGCCACATTAAATCTACTACAAGTATCTATTATTAACAATAAAAACCAATTTAACAATCTATACATATAATTTCGTAAGCCGAATTTTGAGAGAAAGATTGTTGGAGCTTGGAAGGTCGTACAAAGCTGGGAAATGGCTCAAATTAAAGGTATCAACACGAAGGAGCGGGGGAAAATATAGGTTTTTCTCAATTTACAACATTTATAGAGTTTTGAGGAACTTCAAATTACCAAAAATCTCCATAAGAAATACATTGCAATGAAAAACAGCTGAGTATAATTTGTAAACAAATAAATCTTTCAAACAAATACATTGCAATGAAAAACAGCTGAGTATAATTTGTAAACAAACAAGTATTTTAGAAATACATTGCAATGAAAAACAGCTGAGTATGCTTCGTCAAGAAACAAATATTTTAAGGTTATGTATACTGGTTTTTGCTAATAGCCTTTATAGTTTTTGTGTTTTCATTTTTATTTTATTGTGTAGTTGTAATATGAACGTAAGGGGAAGGCCACGAAGAGCAGACGTGGTCTTCAGGAACAGCTCTTCTTAAATATTGGCATTTGACCCTACAAGCCACTAGTAAATTATAAAACTATTAAAATACAAAAAATGAAAAACTGGTCTACTAAAACTATGAACAGTGAAACAGTAATAAAAATAAAATAAAAAACTAATAGGCCTAATGAAATAAATAGCAAACCAAAGAAATTAAATACTTGATAAAAATAAAATAACATAACCTTTAAAATTCAATATTAACAAATACAGATCAACAAAATATAAATAATATAGGCCTACGGTTTAAAAAATACAAATAACTGAAAGTTAAAAAATAAATTAAAGTTGAAAAATATTACCAATAATAAATACTATCTATTGCTAAAGGTTCCTATCCAGTACTAAGTAAAGGAAACAATAACGAGTTAGGAATAGGCATTTAATAACATATCATTGTCAGCCTGAAAAATGAAAATGCTTTCCAAGCTGTTCAATAACTTGTTTGAAGTCACTTCTTTTTTTAACCTAACATTGGATATTTCCAAGTTGTGGTTTGATTCAAGAATGTGCTCCGCAACACTAGATATGTGTTCTTTAAATCTCGTCATAATTTTTCTCTTTGTTTGGCCTAGATAAACTCTTTCACAAGTGTCACATTTTATTTCATAAATTCCAGACTTTTCCAACATCAGAATTTTATCCTTAGGATTACCTAACAGTTGTCTAAGGTTATTATAACTTTTGTAAGCAATCCTAAGGTTAAATTTCTGGAGTCCATTTTTAAGACAATAACAATTTTTAGTAGTGTTAAAACCCTCTGATGATGATGACCATGTCATCGAAATGTACATAAGGGTAACGTATTACCCAAGCACAGTGATTTTTACCGCTTGCCTATGTGCTTTTACGCGATTTGTATTAAAAAAATGCTTTCGTCTTTTTTTCCCTCGTTTTTTGGTACTTATTCTGGATGCGACCGAACTGCATCAGATGATGATGTACACTGTTCTGATAGGGTTGGACGTTGAGAAATTTGGAGACCATCGTCTGAAACCTGCGATTGGGAAGCTTACTGTATTTCCTCCACACTAAAATCCATTGAGTTGTCAAGTAAAGAAGGTGTGAGAGGAATGAGAACATCAAAGTGGCCTCTCGTCAGTTCCCCAGTAAACCTCGGCCTCCCTACTTCCTCAATCGGTTCGCCAAAACTCTCCCACAAGTTTTTGCTTTTAGAACCAGAAAACTGGTTCTAGTTTTCTGGTTCTTATTTGGTTAATTTACATATTTCTAAAATGTTGGTATGAATTTCGTAATCACTTGGCTAAGTTAGTTGGTTAGGTGTTACTTCATGCCGGTTAGACTATGGTTATTTGATGGATTTATATTGTCAATTATAGTACTAAAGTGTAGGCTATTTGATATTTCTATTGATGGGATTTGGTACATTATACGGTGGTAATTAAACACTAGCAAAATGTTATTTTAAAATACACATTTGTTACTTACAGATGTAAAACAATACGCCGCGTGTGCCAAAGGCGTCACCAACAACCTCCGTAGCAGAATATCAATCCTCAACACGTTGCTAGGCAACCAAAAGTCAATGATTACCAATATAAGTGAAGACGTCATCCGTGGTTGTGGCGACACTTATTCACTAAAGTACGCACAACAGTGTATCGAGAACTTCACGGAGCAATTGTGGAACGTATATCGCCAGCTTTTGGTAGTTTTAATTTCCGATACTGCGGACACTAAAGACGTAGGTAACGTAATCAAATTGACGCATTACGACAAGACAATGTTTTCGATACCCAACTGCCTCCTGTATACTTATGCAGATGCGATTCACTCTGCTAACACGATACTGAGACAAATACAACAATGTGCCAGGTCGACCGGTGTTGACATTTCTTTAAATCAAGTAAGTAATACAATTAAAAGCTGTGTCAATAATACTGTAATCGGTATTTGTAACCTTAGCAGAAATACAAGGTAACCGTTACTGATTGCTCAAAATAACGGTTACAGCTACGGCTAGTCCTAGGTCAACCAAAATTCGTTCGGAAATAACACAATCATTACCTTTATCTGTTCTGTCGGAAATCCTATAAGGTATCGGCGTTTTCAACCTAATGCGTACATACTTGCAAGCGCCGCTCGTGCGCATTGAATTCGTCATATTTGTACGGGGTGCCGTTCTTGGCGATCCATCTCTTGTCGGTTTTTTCAAAGAACACTTTGAATGTTCGCCGTTCATATATGGACAGGAGCGTAAAATATTTGTCGTTTTATAAGTTATTTATTTTCCAGTGATTAAACATGGATTTGTATTTTTGGGATCATCCCAAACAGAAGGAGAATATTTTATTTTATTAATTTTGAGTTTTGAATAAATTATTAATTTTCATCTTTCAGTATACGTAATTTGTATTTTAACCTACATATTGTTTGAATATCCAGTCACAATATTCCCTATTACTGTAGTTTAAGTATTATCACAGTTATAATTTTTAATTTGTAATAAATTACTTGCTTACACGCTTCCTCAGCAAGGGTTAAATTAATTACCCGCATGCGAAGTATTCAGTCTATTAATTCATAAATGCAGTAAAACCGTACAAGTGAGATAACATCGACCAATATCTGTAGGATCAGGATAGCTCAGTGGTAGAGTGTTGCCCCGGAAAGGCAAAGGTCCTGGGTTCAAATCCTGGTCTTGGTCCATGTTTTTTCACTTGTAATTTAATTAATTTAACCCTTGCTGATGAAGCGTGTAAGGAGGTAATTTATTACAAATTAAAAATTATAATAAACTAGTGGACCCGGCAATGCTTTGCTATTGCTTTATTTAATTTTAATGGTAGTTATCAAATTTCTTTTGACTTAAGTTATTGAATTGCAAATGGTGTTTATGTCACTTAAGAATAATATTACAGTACAAAAATTTAGATTTATAGTTTGTAGGAAGTTAGTGCAATTTTATTTTACTGTATTAAACTACCCTATTTTAATTTATTTGATTGTAGTGCCATTTTTATTCTCTAAACAATTCTAGTAGCACACTAATATGTGTAAATTGTGAAATTTTAGTTAAATTAGTTGAGTTGTTTTTGAGAATATCTCCAATTAATAACAATGCCTCGTTGTGAATTTCGTCGCTCATTTGCAAACCTGGGTTTGATGTTCTAATACGCATCTGACATGTCATCTTTGTATTTGTTCCACAAATCGATTGGATTTGATGGAAAGCATGTTGAGATAATTATGGAAAACAAAGTTCGTATTTGATGAGCATTTGACGAAATTGCAGCATCTCTGAGGGTGTAATCCCAATGAGTGTCGTTCTCTAGCAAACGTAAACGTTGACAGGCTTCTCTATATGTGTCACACAATTCATCACAGTTCGTAGATGTTGGAATGATGTTGGGCCACAAACGTTGACTAATAGCAAATGCAAATAAAAACACTCGTCGTTGCTTGGATGGACTGTGTAAGTGCGACCTAATGCATCGATGGAAAATACTTGTGGATAACCTGGAACTGGATTTCCTTGTTTCCGTCGTTGAAATTTCTTTGACGATTGATTCCAAGTATAATATTTTGGCATTTCGGAGTATAGCAGTGTTCGGGCGAAGTCAACCTTTTGGCACATTTAAAAAAAACTGGTTAACGTTGTAGATGGCGGTTGATTGGCTCGTTGTAGTGCGTTCTCCGCTGTGAAAAATACTCTTTGACCATTTTCCAGATGTACGGTCAAGTGAACAACAATGGGATATCTTTCATGAATGGCGAATGAAAAAATGCGTCAAATTGCTTCGTTACTGCTAACGTAACGGCCCATTTGATATTAAGTGACTTCATCGTTCGAATTATCCGCACTAACTCCAATCACAGCCATGTCCCTTTGGTCACATACTTGCAGATGTATTTAATTGATTTCACGGAATGGATGGACGTAATTGATTCGACGTTGATGTGCGCTTTGAATGTCTTTGAGAGTAATGGTGAATATGGAACAATCCAACGATTGTCAACTTCAATATTCTGTTGATTCACTTTGACAATTGTTGAATTTCCATTGTCCGCAGTTGATCGGCGACGATACAGTGGATAACCGCTACTGCCCGTAATTGTTTCTGCTACTAATGCCCGTGGATAACGCTTCAAACATTTTCCCCCGACCATACACGGCGAATTGTTATTTAATGTTTCACAGGAGCCGTGAATCATGTTCTTAGTAACAACTTCATGCAAGCCTGGATCTTCTTCTTTGTTGGGAATTTCCGCTGATATCACATCATCGATTTCATTTGGTCTTATCTTCTCTATCAACCAAATGAGAATATGTGTTGTGGCTGGCAACCGGCGTTTCTGCCACTCCACTGAATACATCCAGCATCGCGTTTCGCCAAACACGCGATGCTTGACAATGAAATTTATCAGTGATTTCAATTTTTGTTTAAAGACTCTTGCGGTGATGTCATGGCGATCGATAGGTGATTGGCCAGGGAATAGCTCTTGTCGAATTTCTATCCATTGCGGATTACACGTGAACGTGATGAACAAATCCGGTGTTCCATAATTTTTTGATCATCAGTTGGCATGCGGTCCAATGCAGTTTTGAACAATCCAATTAATTCATTGTGTTTATGAAAAAAAGTTTGCAGTTGTGTATTGCCCATGAAATAAATCTGTAGAAATGTATAGTCTGCATCCTGCGGTGGCATTAGCGAACCTGCTCGATGATATATATTTGACCTTGAATCTGTAAAGGTAAGAAATATATTATTATAATTTAACAATAATAATGTATTCGAATAATAATTATGTTTTATAGAAGCGGTGTGAAAGATGATTGTGTTATAATTACCTTAAAAGTGGACATGAAATTGTTCCGAATCAAATTTGTGCAAATGAAGTCATTCGGAAGCAACTGTTGTATTTCTGTATTTCTGATAGAAAATGTGTGGAATATGTTCCTGTTCCAGAAACCAGTGAGTGCAATGGCTCTAGTGGCGGGATTAATGGCGCTAATTTGATTTTACCACTTGCACAACACACTCCAGGGGCTTCATTTTTGTATTTCTATGCCTTACAATGTGGGCAAACAACACTTATCGATCCAATATCAACGGATTGATCTGCACTGTAATCAACTATCACGTTATAACGGAATGCAGTTCGATGTGTATTCAACACAACATTTCTTGGTCTTCTTAAACGATTATTCAAATGCATTGTCACGTGATTGGTTTCTACAGACCGATGATGTCTCATTCGATTCATATCACCTTCATTTTCTCTTTCCTCTTGTGTAAGTGCTGAACGTGTTTGTGATAATAGATTCCGTTCAATTACAATTACCTCTTCTCATTGCTCTGCAGTTCGGTTGAATCGAAAATGTATTAGGTTTGTAGCATTGCGAGTTCTGCGACCTAAACTGCTCCGTCTTATTGGCGGCTTTGCAGTGTGATTAAATTTTGTCAATTTAATTAAATTAATGAAAAATTACAATTCGATTAAAAAACTACAATTGATTCAGAGTCAATTTCTTTAGGATAAAACGGTAAAGCTATTAATTTCTTGAAACAATGAACTGAAATCATAACCACAATTCAACTGACAATAAACAACTGAAGATCGCGGGAAAACAACAAAAGAAAAAAAGCAAAGAGGTTTGAATTAGCTGGGGGTCGTAGCAAAGAGGTTTGAACACTCATCTCAAAATCCACCGAATTTCTAAGGTACCTTTTCTTTCAGAAAATTTAAGAAAATTAATGAATTTCATGAAACGATTGCGATGAACTAAAAACATAATCACAATTTAAATATACAATTATATACCAAAATAAAGATAAAAATGTGATATTTTAGTGGCTTTTAGTTTCATTCAGATTGTTTGTTTATTTTTCAGTAACATCCGCGTTAAAATTCAGGATGTAACAAAGTGATTCAAATAGAGTTTCTAATTTTAAATTTATAGGCCTAATTAGTATAAGATACTGTTTAGCATTTAAATATACAATTATATATATCAAAATAAAGATAAAAATGTGATCTTTTAATAGCATTTAGTTGCATTCATATTGTTTAGTTTTTGATATAATTATGTTTAAACTCATGTATGTTTATGGTTATGCCTGGTAAAAAATTGTTTATTATTATTATTTTTGACAGTGGAAATATGATTTGAAAGTATTAAACAATTCATAGATAAAATATAATTTATATAAACAATATTTTAAACAGCATATGTGTAAGTAAATAAATATGTAACAACCGATGTTTGAATTGAATTATAGCCTAATACCAATGAATACAGAATACTATAGTATTTGACCTGAATACTATAGTATACAGAATAATAGTATTCTGTATTCATTGCTAATACGTAAGCATTTTTCGTTGATTTTTGTTTGTGTTGTTTGTCAATCTAACCTAAAAAAGCTGTTAGTTGGTTTTTGAAGAATAATAACCCGATTCCAAATTAGAGAAATTGGTTGCAAATAAAAGTGTTTTGGTTCATTGTAAGTATGCCTAACCTAAAATTATGTTCAGTTTTTGATCCAAATCAGTTGTTTTATTTATAATAATATGTAACAACCGATGTTTAAATTGAATTATAATATAGCAGGCCTAAGCATGTTTTGTTGATTTTTGTTTGTGTTTGCTTTTAATTTGTCAATCTAATCTAAAAAGCTATTGGTTTTGAATAATAATAAACTGATTATAAATTTGCTAAAGTTGCTATGGTAATGAATGTAAACAAACATGTGTTACTAAGCATTTTTACGAACAGCTGTTTTTGTGCGCTATGGTCTTGGGTCCATACAAAAGAGGCTGTTTAGTTTTTTCCAAATTTTAAACTTTTTTGGGAAACTTTTCAAATTTTTCTTTACATAAAAACCTAGTATGGACTATTACGAACATTTTAAAACAAAAAATAGCCAAATTGGTCCAGCCGTTCTCAGTTGATGCGATTTCAAAGAAACTGCAATTCATTTTTACTTTCTCCACCCTATACGTAGTATATGGAGAAAGTATTGTTTTCGTAAAAATGTTCGAATTTGAATTTTCAGTTGAATTATCTGTTTTGGTGCTCCCAGAACCCCCAAAAATTGTTTAGTGCAATTATCTGTGTTGGTGCTCCCTGAACCCAAAAATATTTTTAGTGGAATTTTTTGTTTTGGTGCTCCCTGAACCCAAAAAAGTGTTTTTAACGTGGTGTCTGTCTGTCAGTGTGTCAGTATGTATACACGACCAGAGAGGACACTATTGGTCCGATTTTCATGAAATTTGGTATGTAGGTACTAAACCCTAATATCTCCAGGCGTTTTTTCATTTTTTGGAATTTTTAAGGGTAATTTACCCCTAAAAACCCATAAAAATGACAAAAATGCAAATTTCTCAAAAACGGCTCTAACGATTTTGATCAAATTTTCAGTATTTATAGTGCTTAAGATGCCAAACAAAATGACACCACCCGCTTTTATCAAAACTTCGGCGTTTTATAATTATGGGGAAATGTTAAAAAATAAACAAGTTTATGTTGTCAATCTAGCATCGCGGTCACGGCCGCACGGGGTAGCACAACGGTAGCGAGCACGGCCAGTAATTCAAAGGTCGCGCGATCGAATCCCGCCTGGGACAATAACTTTTTTATACGATTGACGTAGGTAGAATATTTTTTGTTTGTTTTGTTCTAAAAAGTAGTAAATAAAATGATTAAAAACAATATTATTTTGACTACAGTAAGTTGGGAGAAAGTTTGTGTCAGTTAACTGATACCGTTTATTATTATATAGATAACACCACTGTAGGCTGCAAAAAGAATTGAGATTGTTTTCAATGTCGCATGCGAAGTATTCAGTCTATTAATTCATAAATGCAGTAAAACCGTACAAGTGAGATAACATCGACCAATATCTGTAGGATCAGGATAGCACAGTGGTAGAGTGTTGCCCCGGAAAGGCAAAGGTCCTGGGTTCAAATCCCGGTCTTGGTCCATTTTTTTCACTTGTAATTTAATTATTATCACAGTGTTTAATTATAAAAGTACCCGAAAAGCACAAATAAATTAAGTTTAGTTCCACTGTACTCACTTCTCAGGGGTTTATTAAAAGTAAAATTAAATTCTTGTGTTCTGAGCTAGAAAGTTCAAATCTTGACGAACCCAATGGTGTCCTTATTTTCATCTCAAAACAAGCCTGTCTTACGGTTATGTGCCTTAAAAAAATGATGAGTTTGAGTAATTTCCTTGTGCTTTCTCGCGCGGCATTAATTGATTCAGACTACAATTTTACAACGATGATTACATATGTAAATATACGATTTAGAAAAAATGTGTAAGTACAAAAACTAAAGTTTAAAACATTTCCTTTAAAATTATTTTTGTTTTATTGAGATTGGATAGTGTGAAACATTTTGTACAAGTTGTTTTATCTGAGACTACTCAATTGAGCAATCTGCCACTTAGACGATTAAACAAAACAAAAATATAATAATCCTAAGGAGGGGCTGCAGCCACCACAGCCTACATGGATCCGCCAATCCTAGTTCACCACTGAAGATGGCGACTTTTTAATTGAAACGCGTTTGAGTTAATAAACTTATTAGTTGTGAGATTCTGTTTTCAGTTATCAAGTAAAATTGTGTTGATCAAATTTTGGTTAAACCAATATATCCACAAATGGCAGTTTTCACTTCTACGACAACTTTCTTTTTTTACTATATTTTCACATTTGTGAGTACCGTGCAAAATTTCAACTAAATCAGATAAGCCCGTTCTATAGATATAAATTATTTAGTTAAAACAACAATTGCGGATAGCTGGTAAAAGAAGCGTATTTGAACAACATTTGTTTATAAGTATTTTTTTCTTTACTTCGACCCACATAACCACCTCCTGAATTATCTTACCCTCATTACAGTATCCCTTGTATGTTACGACTGTCTCGACTAATTTTGCTTTTTATTTGATTTTCAGATATCCGTCGCCGATGCCACGCAAAACATCCAAACTGTGCTCAACTTCTTGGGACCCTACTACAACGTCAGCCGACAGGCTTTAGCACCAGAGTTCATATTATTAGTCTACATCGAGGCCTTATTCGGCGGGATGGACCAATCCGAACGAGCACTCAACGAGAACATAACCGTAGAGTCGGTTTTGGCTGCTAGTGTAAAGGCAAAAAGAGTTTTAAGGATCGCGGCTCAGTCGACGAACGTAACTTTAAAAACTTGCGTCTATGAAGCTTTCAAATATGTCAAGTCAGACACAGCGCAACGTAAGTAAGATGTTATAAAATATTTTTCAATTAACGTGAGTTCTAGTTGGTCACGCTTGTCAAGGATTCCGTGGCTTCAGTTGTTCCGAAAAACTACCATATTAACTCTTAAACGTATTAAAAGATCAGAACGCATAGTAAAGTTGCTAAAAAAACTGAAAAATTCAAATTTGAAGTCCAATCTACACGAAAAAGGTTGTTTATTTAAAAAATTCTAAGAATAAAAAAGCTTAAAAATAGTGTAAAATCGACAAACGGGACACAAAATAGGAGATTCTACGTCCGCACACGGGTCAAGCTATCGTCAAGGAATCGACAGTATGCTCCATTCCAACTTTCAGTGTTATGTTTACAACATCAAACATTATAATTTCTTGTGAACTTGATGTTTTAAATATGAGTTTTAGAACTAGTATATGTTATAATACTTATAAGATTTGCTTTAAGGTTAAAAATTGTATTTAAGTACAAGAACACAACCTTTTATTATCAACTAGGGGCTCTGCCCCTGGACACTTCGCTCGCAGTTGGAAAATTCGCTAGAGAATCTCGTTAATCTTCTGTCAATTAAAATTATGAAACCAGGTTTAAATATATTAACAATAATTGCAAGATTAATTATAACCTCAAATACATGCTTTAGAAACGTGAGAGGCTTTCGTTACGATTTTAGTCCTAGTTCTACCATTGACTATGTAAGTATTACTAGACATCCCAAGCCCATAGTAATAGTTGATGCCGGGAAAAACGACGGCACAGCAAGGGCACCTATCGGAATTAATCTGAAGCAAGACTTAAGGCGTAGCAGTAGGCCAGCGCTCCGTGGTGAAATCACGAACTAGTTCATTATCAGCACGGGCAACTATTGTCGACTCACTCTTTTCCTGTTTACTTTATACTTTTACAACACAAGCTCTGATGCTGGCGTTCACTAGTCTCGTCATATCAAACTTTACTGTTTTGACTTGGTTAAATCCGGAAAGTGCTTTTTTATACCTTTCTTCGTATACTTTCCTATATACTTGGATTTGATTTTAAACTTTGCACACTTATCAATGACCGATGACAATGCTATATTAATTTTGTTGGGTGTAGTAAGTGAGAACTGATCATGGTCCCCAGAACACGACGTGATTTTCACCCCCTTTAAAACGTCTGATTGATTTTAAACTTTGCACACTTATCAATGACCGATGACAATGCTATATTAATTTTGTTGGGTGTAGTAAGTGAGAACTGATCATGGTCCCCAGAACACGACGTGATTTTCACCCCCTTTAAAACGTCTGATTGATTTTAAACTTTGCACACTTATCAAGGACCGATGACAATGCTATATTAATTTTGTTGGGTGTAGTAAGTGAGCACTGATCATGGTCCCCAGAACACGACGTGATTTTCACCCCCTTCAAAACGTCTGATTGATTTTAAACTTTGCACA